>APFE031110474.1:32763-78874 GCA_000404065.3 Pinus taeda | reverse complement strand
TATTCCAATTCACAGTGAGGAGCATTTAGTGGAGTAATATTCAGAGCTGCCGACACCTCCATTTTTGTTCTTGTGGATTCAAAATGGAGGTTTTTGGTTTTACTCACAGGTCGGGCGGGATTTATAAAAAATGAAGGAAATTGGCACAATTTGTTGGTTTAGGGAGCAATTACATAGTTTTAAAACCTCTGGGAAGGACTCAGTGATGATTTTTAATCCACTATTTCAGCGAAAAACAAAGAACACTGAGTTTTACTTGCACTCGGGGCGGGGATTGCCAGGTGGACAAACCATGGTGGCACGAAACGTTTCGGAAGTTTTATTCATATATTTTTATTTAAACATACATATGGCATGTTTAAAGTTTTTGTATATATATTTTTTATTTATATGGTAACAAACAAATATTATTTAATTACCATAAGGGCAGGATTATAATATAATGATAATTTTAACCAAAGGGCGTATAGTGGGTTATTATTTTAAATGTGCGGGGATATAAATACTTTGGTTAAACTTTATAATAGAGGGGTTTTGGGGATATTTATAAAAAGGGAGTTATATACTTAGGATAAGGTATTTTATTAGGGATTTAGTATAATAGAGTTAAATGTAAATATGGAAAAGGACAAGGAAACTCAAAATACTTTTGCACATCTAAGAAAGTGATAACTTCTGAAGTAAATTGCAATATTTTATCTTCAACACTTAAACTTAGAATAGCAAGTTATTTTGAGGGATTTTTATGGGATTTTTCATGAGTTTCCTAAGTAAAATAGGATTTTACTTAGGACAAAGTTAAAGATGGAAGATTATAATGATGGATTATCTTAAGTACTTAGGTCTTTTTGATCATTAGGCCGAGGGTCCGATCCCTCCAGAGGTCAAGGAAATGCCTTGAGCCCCTTTGATCTCCAAATACCTTAGTACTTTGGGGGAAATTAGTAAAACTTTTTGACGGGAAAGTGATGAGGGAGGTTAATGAGTTTGAATTTGCTTGCTGTGATTTTCCAGTGTATTTCCTGATATAGTACTTGTGATGAAAGTAAAGGATCAAAAACATGTAGCAGCATCATTCATCAGATAACACTTTGCAGCACCATCTACCTACCCTATCTACTTAATACTACCAGTTTCTCTTCTTTATTAGGGTGCATTTAGACTTGCAAAACCTCATCAACATTTTTTCTTTTCACAAGGAAAATCTATCTAATTCTACCCTTATTACATCCAAGGGCTCAGATTAAACTGTTGAGCACCTTTTATTAACTCTAACTATCTACTTATCTGCCAAGATTAAACTGTTTGGTCAGATATTTATTCTCTAATCTATAACATGAAATTGAAATATGAGTAAGCCAAGTTTAAACAGTTTGACTTATTCATGAATTGTGGCAAAGGTTGGACAAGCTGCACACAATTGTTTTATTACAAAAATGAAGTAGTAGTGGCATTTGAATTTGCACACTTTCCTTGGTCTATTTTTGCTTGGGGTTCATTTCTTTCATTTCTTTTTGACCACTTTATTTTTCTTACCCTTTGATTTTTCTTTTAGGGTATACCCTCTTTACATTTTTAACTTTTTTGATTTTTTGGTTTTTCAAAAATATGGAACACCTTTGCTCAAGAAAGAAGGTTTGAACATATTCCATAGTTCGATCAAGACAATCATGAAAGATGAAACCTATTGGTATAGGAGACTAACAAGTTTGACTATGTTATTTTTCGCAAAAGAGAACTAAAACGACGCACAATACATAAAAAACGTTTATAGTTCTTTGCACTAAGGAGGCAGAATAATGAAAGAGAAGGGAGTATTCATAGAAGCACACTGATTACAGACAACAAAAACTCTTGAATAAGACTGAAAACAGTGAGAAAAATCCATAGTCGGAAGGTAAAATCAGTCCTCCCTGACCATCGCACCTATTACACAATGAACTCAGTATGCAGCGCAGTTACTCCATTCAGGAAGTGCGATGCATACAGGCTGCCTTGAAGGCAGGGTACGATGGTTACTGTGCGAGACTCTAAACGAGACTTCACTCACAGTTTGCAGTTTAGTTTAGGTGTTTAAGATGAATAAGTACAGATCAATGTATGTAAAAAACACAGGGGTGATTTAAGAGGTTACTAAAGGCACTACTTAGGGAAATTAGACTGCTTGCAGATCTATTGTTTAATTTATAAACAAAACCCAGAGATTGACTGAAGAAGCATTGATCTACTTTGCATTCGTATGACGAATACAGTTCGAAGGCTTGTTGGCTTGAATTTAGGCTCCGTCTGTATGTTTATAAAAGAAACAATGATAGATAGGCTAACAAGTAATCTAGTCGCTCCCCAGCGGAGTCACCATTTTGTTATACGGGAATAGTGTCCACACGGATGTTGCTATTCCCACTAAGATGTGTGGCTATCTTAGAAACAAACAATCAAAGTCTACTGTTGATTCCTTTTATGAAAATAGATGAGAGGAGAACCAAGAGGGCCAACCTGAGTCTTGCGCTCGATTCCCTTTCCTTCTTGATAGAGTTTTGCTGCTCGCTCTTTGTCTGCTCAGCTTCAAAAGGGACTTGTAGAATCACAAAAACATACTACTATGCAAGAAACAAGGATCTAAATTCACAAATAATGTAGGATCAGATGTACATTAACCATATACAAGCACATATAAACATACACCAGGATATGGAAGGAAACAAGAATAGATTTATTCAGATTAAAGTAGCAAGAGGATTACAACCATGAGCAGCTCTGACCCAACATCATCCTCAAGCTAAGAAGCCCTTCTTTCACCTCAAGAAAAGCAAAATCACCCAACACTATGAATGTACACAAGAATACTGATAGCACTTCTCTATAGATTATAAAATTCCAGCCTCTGGATCTCTATGAAGAGGGATCCATATATAGATGATTACAGAGAGGTGAGTCATCTTTTGGGATCTTGATCAGTGTCTTCTCTCTGATAGTTCCTGCTTCCACTTGGAGAATAAAGATCTCTTACTCATCCTTGGTCGAAAATGGAGTGGCAAGTGTCAGAGGGGAAGCTCCTGGAAGATTCCATGATCTTCCACCTCGCATTTTGGTCCCTGCCATTTGTCCATTCCCAACCATCGCACCCTACAGAGGAGAAAAATAGTATGCATCGCACCCTGTACATTGGGAAGGTGATATGCATCACACCCCCTGAATGGAGCTTTCAATATGGTCCAGTTTTGACCATTTATGAGCAGTTTTCAGTGGAGAACTTCCGGGAAATGATGTAATCAGTTGACCTTGTTCCTTTAGGAAGTGAAGCAACCCTTTTAGGGACTTAAGAGCCCTCAGTTTATGGACATTTATGATTGGGGTTGAAGTGCCCAAAAATGTCTATAACAACAAGTAAAATTGATTTATGAAGCAATTCTAAAGAAATTGGAACTACTAACCACACCTCACCATAAGCCATATCCATTAGGTTGGGTATGTGATAAAACAAAGCTACAAGTGACTAGACAATGTAAACTTAGGTTTTCTTTTGGGACAACATTTGTAGCTGAGGTTGAGTTAGATATCGTTCACTTGGATATATGTGGAATTGTTTTAGGAAGTCCTTACTTGTATGATAGAAAAGCCATTTTCTATAGAGTTAAAAATCAGTATCAACTCATTAAAGATGGAATCGAATATATTATAAGAGCTCATAAACTCAATAATAATTATACTCTCATAAACTCAGCGCAGATGAAAAGAATTGTAAATTCATGAAATCAATTTTTACTGATGGTTGTAAAGGAAAAGAAACCTGATAAAACCAATGTATTTGAAGACTGTGATGCTAAACAACAAGCTGATTTAGAAAATGTTGTTTCAGAATATGATATCCTATTTCAAGAACCTAAAGGTCTGCCACCCAAAAGGGAAATTGTACATGATATTAATTTGTAGCAAGATGCTCCATTGCCTAACATCAGAATGTACAGGTTATCCGCTTTAAAGAATGCAAAGATCAAGAAGCATGTATAGGAGCTGCTCAAGAAAGGGTTCATGAGACCAAGCACATCACCATGTGTATCTCCAATTGTGTTGGTGAGGAAGAAAGATGGTTCGTGGAGGATGTGCATTGATTACTGAGCACTGAATAAAATAACGATCAAGAATCGTTATCCCCTTCCTCACATTGATGATCTATTGGATTAGTTGAAATAAGCTGTTTACTTTTCCAAGTTGGACTTGTGTAGTGGTTACCATCAGGTCAGAGTATCAGAGCAAGATGCATGGAAGACTGCTTTCAAAACAAAGCAAGGGTTCTATGAGTGGTTAGTTATGCCTTTTGGCTTAACTAATGATCTTGCCACTTTCATGCGAGTTATGAATGATGTACTTAGGAATTTGATTGATGATTTTGTAATTGCATATTTGGATGACATTCTTGTTTTTAGTAAAACATGGGAAGAACATTTGAAGCATGTAAAGCAGACTCTAGATGTTTTGAAAAAAAAATCTCTATGTTAAATTATCAAAGCGTGAATTTGGAAAAACCTCTTTAAATTACTTGGGTCATATTGTACGGGGTGGTGAATTAAAGATAGATCCCTCTAAGGTTGAAGTCATTGTAAACTGGCCTAAACCCAAATCTGCTACAAAATTTAGAAGCTTGCTAGGAGCAACATAGTATGGGAGAAAGTTTGTTGCTAATTTTTCCTTAATTGCAGCTCCCTTACATGCTTCAACAAGATTAAACAAGGTGTTTTAGTGGGGAGGAAAATAGTAGAAAGCCTTTGAAACCTTGAAATAAAAAATTAGTACAGCACCAGTACTAGCATTGCGAAATCTTCAACAACCATTTGAGATCGAAACATATGCCAATGACTATGCCATGGGAGCAGTGTTGATGCAACATGGTAAACCCATATGCTACCATTATGAGACTTTTAATTATGTAGTAGTTAATTATCCTATGTATGATAAATAATTGTATGCATTAGTCCAGAGTGTGAAAAAGTGGAAACATTACTTAATGCGCAAAGAAACAATTATACATACTGATCATTAGCCACTTCAGCACTTGCACTCACATAATAAATTGTCGCAATCAAGACACTATAGGTGGATGGGTTTCCTACAATAGTTTCATTTAGTCATCAGATATAAAAAGGGCATACACAATAAAGTTGGAGATATGTTGTCCACACCAATCATAAATGCATCTACAATACTTAATCATAACTCAGTAATGCATGAGAGCTACATTGAAAAATATGCTCAAGATATAGACTTTAAAGATGTATATGCATCTTTAAGTAATGCAAAAAATGTAGAAGAATTAGATTACTATGTTAAGGAAAAACTCTTGTATCATTTGGGAAAGCTATCCATTCCACAAATTGAAAGAGTTAACATAATTAGGGAAGCACATACTTCTCTGATATCAGGTCATTTTGGTGTAAGTAAAACAGTTGCACAACTGCAAAGATACTACTATTGGCCAAAAATTCATGATATAGTTTCTAGATATGTAAGCGGGTGTACCATGTGTGCTAAAAGCAAGCCCAACAATAAAAAACTAGGCTTTTACACTCCACTTCTAGTTCCTTCTCATCCTTGGGAAAGTGTTTCCATGGACTTTGTTGGAGGATTGCCGAAATCTAGAAAAGGTCATGAATATTTATATGTTATTGTGGACAAGTTCATCAAAATGTGTATTTTGATACCCTGTACTAAGCAGATTACAGCTGAACAAACAACGAAGTTGTTCTTTCAGCATGTCTAGGTGCATTTTGGGTTACCCACTTCCATAGTATCTGATCGAGACTCTTGATTTGTTGGGAAGTTTTGGTCAAGTCTGTGGAAATTGATGGACACCAGACTAAAGAAGAGCACAACCTTTCATCCACAAATAGATGGCCAAACAGAGGTATTCAATAGGACAATGATCCAGTTGCTCGGGGGTTATTGCAGCAATCATCCCAAGCTTTGGGATGAACATTTGTGTTATGTGCAAAATGCTTATAACCATGCTAAACATTCTTCCACACAAAGATCTCTGTTTGAGACCTATTTTTGTTTTATACCAAGGTATCCCTTGGATTTTGTCTTTGAAAAAGACATAGTAGTTGCTGGACACAGTGATGTGGACAAAGCAACCAGATTCATTGAACATATCAAAGAAATTCACTAGGAAGTGTAGGAACAATTGGAAAAGAGCCAAGCCAAATACAAGGCAAGGCATGAAAAGCATTGGGTGGAGCACAACTTCCAAGTTGGTGATCAAGTCTAGCTGTATATTAGCAAAGACAGAATGCAAGGTGAAGAAAGGTAGCTGAAGCCAATAAGGTATGGGCCTTTCAAGATACTCGAGAAAATTGGTGAGAATGCTTTTCACCTTGATTTTCCAGCTTACATGCACATCTATTCAGTAGTAAATGCAAAAAACTTAAGACTATTTGAACCTTCATTAATTGAAGACCCCGAAGAGCAAAGTCAATTGCCTTCCATTGATGATCTGTTGCCTAAATATCTCAATGAGCTATGGGAAGATATAGTTTTGGACAGGAAGGTGAGAACTACGCACAAAGGGGATGTTGAGTACCTAATAATTGGACTTAAAGGTTCAAAACCTAGCAGTGCAAAATGGATAGAGATTGGGCAAGTGAGGTAGCTGTAACCTCACTTGAGAGATGCTTGAAAACCAACTTTTAGTGGTCCAAAAGCCATTTTAGTGGGAAGGCATGATCCAAATGGATCCTCGAATGCTCTCTAAGTCTTCAAAATCTCTTAAAATCATGCCAAAGATCAAAATGATCGCATGGGAAAAGCCCTTAGTATGGTGGAAAAACACTATTGGGAGGGAAAAAGCACGTGAAAATAGTGAAAAAAACAGAGTATTGGAGGTGTGAAAAATGAATGCATAGTAGCCGTCATTTTTGGCTGATCAATGGTTCAGATCTGATCGGAAATCGCAATCAGCATGGGCAGACATCAGATATCATCACAGACCATATAAAACTCACGACGACAACCGGTAGAGTCAACTAGGACCGTCAATCAAGTGCGCAGATCGATAACCCACGTTGTGTCACAAGATCACTATCAGAAAATACAAAGAGCGCTTACAACAGCTTGGGGCATGAGTGATATGCAATTGTGATTAATCACATCGCGATATCGTAATCGGAGCAACGTTATGGGGCGGGTCCTATACACATGTATGGGGGTGATACGATTAGCCAGACCCGATGGCTATATAAACATTATTACATAGATTTTGAGATCCACCGAAAGACATTTTCTAATGTATTTTCACATATTTTTTTATTTAATGAAATACAAAGAAACAACACTGATGCGATAAGAACTAGATCCAAAAGGGTTCATAAAAGGAAATATATATTGTTTCAAGTTCGGGGGAAAGCCATTTTTACGTTATTTTCACGATTTTAACGTATTTTTAAAAATACACAGGAGCAAGGCTGAAGCGACTTGCGATAGCGATGAGGATGGAACTGATAGAGGAATGGACTAGATTTAAGGACTTTTGAAGTCTGAAATAAGTAGTGTTTTGGTAGAATTTCACTGTGTTGCAGTGTTTCTCTGTGTAAAACAAAAAACGATCACTTTTGGGCATTCTAAAGGATTTCAGCGGCTCGATGAGCATTCCATTATAGTACAGGTGGCCACCATCCTTAGAAGCATTTAGCAATGATTTCTAATGATTAGAAAGGGGTATGAGCAGACAAAGGACAGGGAGACTGAAAGCCGAGAAGCTGAAATGAACAGGCAGTGCAGTTTTGGCTTTAAAGCCATAACAAATAGAAGACAAAGTAGGCAGTGCAGAGACAAAGCTAAGACAGAGATAGAGATTGATTCAGAGAGCTTATGTACTCAGAGAAAGCTTGAGAGGTTCAAGAAAACTCTTACTATTATACCTATTGTTGTATCCCAGGAGTATTGGGTGAACTCCTCATTAAATTTTCCGTGTTATGTGTTTTCTATTATGTTTTTGTTTACTGCTTCATTGTCTGTGTTTTTCAAAATATTATCAACCCATTGCATACAATAACATAGACAAATCCATGCAAATGAGTCTGTAATACCTTATTAATTTTCTTAGATCTCATTATCAGATCACTCTTTAATCACCCATGTCATGCGTTAAGTTGAAAATTCCCATGCATTTTGGTTTTGAACCAAGATGTATACCATGTCATTCCTCTAACAACACTCTACCAATAATATTATAAAACAAGCAAGCTTCCTTTGGCTCATTTTATGAAGATCCAAAGTAGCATTATATTTCCTATAAGTCCTATACTATCCTAAAAGTAGGACTATAATCATAATTAAACTTACTACTCCACTAAGTTGATATTTTACATCTAATTACTCTTGTTCATGATCCAAAATGAATCTTGAATAGACTTCTAAGTCTAAAGTGTTCCTCATAGAGGAAAATGAAAGTTAAGGGTTGCTCCTAGAAATAGTCCCATTGCATAGATCTTCTTGTACTAAATCTACTGCAATATGAATGGGCTAAAATGGACTTCAGATGAAGAAGTTATTGCAGAAAGAAGATTGCCATTGTCCTTTGAAAAGGAGGCAATTTCTTATAAATGGGAGTTAAGGGAAAATGTGTTTTTAAACTTAAAATCCCTTAGAGTCCATCACATCACATTCCTTTATTGTATCGTAATAAAATAAGGTTGAAGAATTTAAAATAGGCGCAAAGGCTTCCAGCGGACCCGACGGATTTATGAATAAAACAAACGAACCTTTTGAGTTCCAAAAGGAAGGTATTAAGCGGTATTTCAAGAAGGCTTCAAGCAGTAAGTGGTATTGGATGGGCTTCACCTGATTCCATACATTGGATGACACGTAGCACACAGGAGGAGAGAGGAAACTTCCTTTTTGGGTGGTTAATCCTCGTGCAAATTGTGCGCCCAAAATGACTGTTAGCCATCGGATTAGAGGTCGCGAATCAATAGTCAAGATGTGATGGGTGATTGCTGATCGGGGGATGCAAAGGGAATACCCCCGGGCCATAGTAGTGTGATACACCGATATGAAATCAGTGATAGTGCCAATGCGAGGGGGTTGATAGCGATACACCAATGTTCTAATGGGCTGATTGGTGATATCGGCGATCAGTGATTGACGAACCCTCGATAATGGAGCCAATGCACATTGTAATATGCCGATAAAAGGCAGACCTGATAGGGATTATGGACGTGATTTCATAATATTTGAAATCCAAAAATGCAGGATTTCTTTGTATTTCTTGTGTATTGGGTTTTTGATCATTACGCCATGCGATAGCAATTTGCGATAGAATGGGGGACTTGATGGGTTTATCAATGTGATTGAATGCATTTTGAAGTCTGGTAAAATGCTCAATCATGTTTTTTCATCAGTTTTCCTATGTATTGCATTATTGGGCTATTTCTGCAGGAGGAAGGCCAAACGGTTGGGTTTTCCTATGCCTGTCGACTCATTGCAATAGGAAACTTATTCTTTTATGGAAACAGTCAGGTTCTTCAATGATGCAGGACTGTAACTGATGCATGATAAAAACACAGAGAGCGTGATTGACCGAGGGAGATGGAGGACTAAAAAAGGTTGTCGAGAGTCGCTTGGAGGTCAAGCAAACTACGGAGGGATGCAGAGGCCAAGAGAAGCTTAGAAAGAGCAAGAGTTAGAGCCAAAGAGCCAGAGCTAGAGCGAGATCTAGAGAGAGAGAGAGATAGAGCTAGAGCTAAAGAGCTAGAGCCAAATCCAGAGCCAGAACCAGAACTAGAGCCAAGAGCCAGAGCTAGAGCCAAAGCCAAGAGTTAGAGCTAGAGCCAAAAAGCTTGAGACCTTCAGAGCCAGGGATAAGATGGTGTTCTAAGCCCATTATTTCTGTGTAATCCAATGGAGTTGAGCATGGATCTTGTAAAAGAACTTAAGCCATAATCCCAAAGAGCCTAGTTGAGTTAACTAGAGCTCAAGGAGAGGTAGCCTAAGAGTTTTGGGTGAACTCCATATTATATTGGTGTCTTATGTGTTTGTTTATTTATTGTTCTATTTACTATTATATGTGTTTTATATCAGCATAAGCAAGTGAACATAAAGCACATTAACAGCTAAAAACAAACACTAGCATACACCTATTTCAAGCATTATTAATTCTACAATTGGTTAATCATAAGATCTTGGGAATATTTAAGCTTTGGAAGTGGGAGAGGTTCTTGTAAACATGACAAGAAGCCTTTAGTGCCCCATTTTCAGATTAGGTGGTATCAGAGCTTAAGTTTGATTAACTCCACCTTCGAAGAAGGTGATAACAAAGCTGGTTATACTAGAGAAAGTGGCATCAGATCAGAATGCTTGATTGACAGAGAAAAGATTGCTTGTCTGAAAGGTGTCTGGGAAATCAAGGATTGATTGTCTAATTAATTGTATGCTTGTTGTAGGACTGAATATTGTTTGAGCTTGCAGAGGTGAAGGGAAAGCTATTAATAGCTCAGTCCAGGAGAGGAAAAAAAGGAAGAAGGGCTGGAGGCATTCTTCTTATCCCAAAGGACCTCAAGAAAATCCTTGAAGCACAAGAGTTTTTTTGCAAAATGTTGCTTGAATAAAGCTCTTTGTTAATCTTGTTTGAAGTTCTTTTGTTCATTGGCATAGTGACAACTTCTACAAGTGAGTCCTTAAATTCTTCTTTCTTCACGAGATTCTTTGATGAAGATATGAAGCAAGACTTGTTCACCATGATGGATATGGTGAGAGAAATGTATGAGGATGGAAGGAAGAGCAGCATACATAGAGAGCAGTTGAATTCCATGGAGGAAGAGAAGCAGTTGCGTTTTGACAAATTGCAGGAAATGGAGAGGCAATTTCATATTGCAAATATGAACCTGAAAAGAATGCATGAGTTCGAGGTGCAACTCTTTGTTTCCAAAGAAGCCTTAGTCAAGTATCAACTTGAAGAAGAGGTAAATAATTCAAGTTTGTCTTCAAATTCTTCTAATAATTTTTATATTGGTTCTTTTGAAAAACATACCAGAGGCATAGGTTCCAAGTTAATGTCCAAGATGGGCTATGAAGGAAAAGGCTTAGGTAAACATGCACAGGGTATTGTTGAGCCACTAATGGTTGAGGAAAGGCCTAAGTATTTGGGTATTGGCTATGGACAGTCTTATGGAGAAAGTTCCAAAGCTGCCATGAAGAACATTGGAACAACTCCAAGAAGGAGTTTCATTACAGGTCTTCTACCTCAAGAGTGTGAAGATTGTATTCTTGGGGAATGCAACAGCTTGAAACATCATTTGCAAGATGTAGGTGTTCATAAACATTCACTTGAACTAGAGAGTTGTGGAAACTTTGACAACCTCGAAGAGATTGATGATGTTCCAAAGGGAGCTACTTCTTCATTCAATTCACCTCCTCATGAAGGGAATAAAGGTGAAAGAGAAAGGTATAAATATGGTTCTAACCATATTCCTTTTGATTATGTTCAGCATGATAAATTTCCATATAAGTATGGGAAAAGAATTGCATGTTCCTTTTGTGGTTTGGATAACCATAATGATTATAGATGTTGGAAGAGAATGACCACATACAAGAAAATTTTGAAGGAAAGGAAGCAAGAAGCCAAAGGTCCATTGGACAAGGAAAATCATGCTGTCAAGAGGATGCACTTGTATTGCACTTACTGCCATAAGCAAGGACACATTGCTGAAAAGTATTGCACTCTAAATCCAACAATGCTTCCACAAAACTTGAAGAAGGTGGAAAGAGAAAATGGCATGGATGGAAAGAAAGATTCCATGAATGATGTGTTTAAGGATGATTCACATGTTGATGCTGATGTGCAAACAAAGGTAGCACCTTTGAAATGGATTGGTAAGAAATGGTTAGAGTTCTTATCCAATTAAAGATTGCATGTCTTTTGATTTGATGCATCTATTTGCATTTCTGTGTTAATGGAGTGCAAGTTGCAGGATTTTACCAAGAAGGTGATGGAAAAGTTGAGTAGGAGACTCACTTTATTGCTACAACATTATATTTCATTTCAAATTCGAAAGTATAGTGTGCTTAAGTGAAAGTTGAAGGATGAAATACATGCATGAGAATGATGTGCATGAACACAGGGATGTTGATGATTTCCTTGTATTTGAACATATATGTGTAACTAAGTTGAAGGGTTTATTGCTTTGTTTTAAACATGCATGTAATATTGACTTGAGAAAAGTTGATTTGGTCTCCAAGATGGAGATAATGATGAAGTGTTTCATCTTTCGAAAAGAATCCTTGAGATATTTTCTACATGCTTGACTTGAAGGGTCATTTGTTTTAAAGGCATGTTTTGTGGGCTTGGTATCTAGTCCATTATTTGTATGCAAATGTAAGACATGGAGGTATTCAAAAGATGTGAGATCTATTTCTTTTGTTGAAGTAGGAGTTTTAGGCCATCCAGTTGTTGTCTGTATTTCTATTGTTGTTAACAGCTGTTGTTGATAGCTTGTCAAACAAGTACAAATGAAAAGTTTTGTGAAGCAGATGTAACTTCACATTTTTTTGAGCCACCTTGGATCAATGATCAAGGAAGAGAAGTTCAAACTACCTTTTGTGACCATCTTAGCAGAAGTTCTACATGAAGTCAAGGAGGAAAATAGTTCTTCCCAAGAGGACCAGCACATCTAGGAAGGAGAGTGGTCGAAGGATTTGGTTCAAAGGCACTATGCAAGGCACGTTTATGGAGGCTAAAAGAAGAGGGTAGTGTTACTCTCATTTACTATTCAGATTAGTATGTCAGTCTTTTGGAGACCAAAAGTTCTTTTAGTGGGAAGGTGTGATCCAAAATGGATCTTGGATAGACTTCTAAGTCTAAAGTGTTCCTCATAGAGAAAAATGAAAGTCAAGGGCTACTCTTAGAAATAGTCCCATTGCATATATATTCTCGTTATGAATCTACTACAATTTGAATGGGCTAAAATGGACTTCAGATGAAGAAGTTATCGCAGAAAGAAGATTGTCATTGTCCTTTGAAACGGAGGCAATTTCATATAAATGGGACTTAAGGGAAAATGTGTTTTGAAATATAAAATCCCTTAGAGTCCATCACATCGCATTCCTTTATCACATCATAATAAACTAAGGTTGAAGGAATTAAAACAGGCACAAAGGATTCCAGCAGACCTGATGGATTTATGAATAAAACAAGCGAACCTTTTGAGTTCCGAAAGGAAGGCAGTAAGTGGTATTGGATGTGCTCCGCCTAATTCCATACATTGGCTGACACGTAGCACGCAGGAGGAGAGAGGAAACCATTTTTTTAGGTGGTTAATCCCCATGCAAATTGTGCGTCTGAAATGACTCTCAGCTATCGGATTAGAGGTCGCGAATCAACGGTTGAGATGTGATTGGTGATCGCTAATGAGGGGATGGAAAGGGAAGACCCCCAAGTCACAGTAGTGCAATATGTTGATATGTGATCAACGATATCGCCAATGTAAGGGGGCTGATAGCGATACACTGATGCTCTGATGGGCTGATCGGCGATATCGGTGATCGGTGATCGACGAACCCCCAATACTAGGGCCAATGCACATTGTGATTGTGACTTGTGATATGCTGATAGAAGATGGAACCAATAGAGATTATGGATGTGATTTCATAATATTTTAAATATGGAAATGTGGGATTTATTTGTATTTCCTGTTGTTACTGGGAGTAGTGTCCACTTAGAGCTACTATTCCCACTAAGACTGGTAGCTATCTTAGAAATAAACAAGTTAAAACTACTTTCGTTTTCCTTTATGAAAAATAGACAAGAGGGGAACAGAGGACACCAACCTTTGTCTTGCGCTTGGTTCCTTGCTCGGTTCCTCTCCTTCTCGATAGATCTTTTCCGCTCCTTATTTGTCTACACAGCTTCAGAGAGCACCTGTGGAATCAAAGCAGCATAATACTATCGAAGAACAGAGATCAATATTCATAAACAACACAGGACCAGATATGTATTAACCACACAAATGCATATACAATCAAACATACACGAATGTGGAGGAAAACTTGAATAACTTTATAAATATCAAGAATAGAAAGAGGATTACAACCAATTGTTCTGACCCAGCATCATCCTCCAGCAAGAAATCCCTTCTTCACCTCAAGTAAAGCTTAGATCGCCCAACACTATTATGTTACACCAGAAAACCAACAACACTTCTCTACAAGATACAAGATTCCAGCCTCCGGATCTCTGTGATGAGGGATCCATATATAGATGATTGTAGGGGGGTGAGTTAGCTTCTGGGATTTTGATTAGTGTCCTCTGTCTGATAGTTCTTGGTTCCACTTGGAGATTGATGATCTCTTACTCATCCCTGGTCGAAATCAGAGAGGCAAGTGTTAGAGGGGAAGTTTCTGGAAGATTCTATGATATTCCACCTCGCAAACTATCTCTGCCATTTGTCCATTCTCGCTCATCGCACCCTACAGAGGGGCCATCCAGTATGAATCGTACCCTTTACACTGGGAAGGTGATATGCATCACACCCTCTGCACTGGGCATTCAGTATGGTCCAGTTTTGACCATTTCTGAGCAGTTTTCTGTGGAGAACTTCTGGGAGATTATGTAATCAGCTGACCTTGTTCCTTTAGGTAGTGAAGCAACACTTTTAGGGACTTAGGAGCCCTCAGTTTATGGACATTTATTATTGGGGTTGTAGTGCCCAAAAATGTCTATAACAAGGGTGTAAACAGAAGTGGGATAGGAAAAAAATTCAAGGGGTAAAGTGGGATTTGTGAAACGGATGGGAAGGTAATCATTATGGGATTGAAGAAGAAAACTGATGGGGAATTAGAAAATGGGATATGAAGAAAGGCAGAAAATTTTCTAGAAGGTTTGCCTGCTAACCACGTTACAGTTTTAATGAAAAGATCAATTGTAAGAATGCAACAAGATTAGGTACAAAAAGTAAAAATTATAGACAAAAGAGTATGGTACATACCTGTTATCTTGTTCGAAATGAATTCCTTGTTTTGTTTCTGCCCAAGGTCTTATAATGAAAATCAAATTTTGTTGAAAAGATGCAATATCAAAATAACTACCACAAGTTCATGCACCTACTATAGCAATCTTGTACCTAGATTATGCAGCCATATTTAGAGGCAACCACCATCAATACAAATTGTTTCCAACCAACATCTTGTGATCAGTCATCATTGAGTAATTCATCACTCTAAATACCATGAAAGTCAAAATGAGTTATGATACCAATTAGCAACCTCTTTATTGAGCACTCTAAATTCTGTTCTCATCCAGATTCAAACTAAATTTCCTCTTAATTTAGAACAAAGAATAACCTTTACTAAGGGTACCACATCCTTAAAGATTCTTGATTTTTTAAAGATATAACTCAAAGCATCATGTTCAAATCGTCTTTAAAACCATTGTCCAAAAAAAGGATAAGTTTAGGGGAAGAGAAATATAGCCAAGCAAATCATAGTATGCAATTAACTTTAATACCACAGACATAGTCCTACTACCTGGAGGTGTCCATAACCTCGGCAGGGGTGTCTTTTGACCCATCGAAATGACTATGTCCCACTTACTAGGCATGGATTCAGAGTTATCTTATTTTAATTTTAGATGAAGGCCACTTTTCTGGCTTGGTAACCAACTAATGACAGTGCCACTCACAAGAAGTAACATGGATGAACATGTCAGCTCGTGATGAGACCTCCTATCTTCCAACTTTTCAGTTGAAAGCCATTACTCTGGCTTGGTGACTAGAAGTAGTAATGTCATGCATGCTAGGTCTCATGATCGTGGTAGGTTGGCTCATCACCAGACCTCCTATCCTCCCCTAAATCTTTTGTATACTCTGATTATGATTAACCTAAAAGGTTACTTAATAAGTGGGGAGACAGATATACTCCTTAAGAGTATGGGATAGCGTGAAATTTTTTTGATGACTAATCATCACTGACTAGTTCCTCTTCCCCCAAAGACTTATTAAAGATATCCCAGATAATGACTAAAATACTCCTTGAATTAAGAATGCTAGTGTTCTCATGAATAGCTTATTATTATCTTGACAGGAGTGGTCCTCTAGAGGGGGTTTCCAATAGTACCTTCTAGGGGAAACTGAAATCATATATATCAGATGACAACTTCTTAGAGTTATTACTCATGGTTACTTTGAAAAATCATGAGGTATTAGAGTGAATCATACTCAACAAGATGTGTCACAGATGTGTGCGTTAACAACCAATGCAGATCAAAAGTAGTTTTAGTGACTACACTTTAAAAATAAAAAATCCTAAGCATCTTAACAACTTTATTCACCTACCCTACTTTACCTAAGAGGAAAAATATTTCCTTTTATGTATAGGAGTATTTCCAAAGAATCCATGTGCAGATCAGGTGAAAATATATATTCATGCTCAATTTTACCATACAAACTTGAAATTGTGCATGAGCATGAAAAACCAACGAATGTAAATGATATGACAACAAGAGTTTTAGAATAGGATAATGTTTCCTTGCTTGAGTAGTTGTTTGGAACCAATGTTCGATATAATCATGGTAGCCTTGTTCCATTTCTTGATTTGGCCCACGCTGCACATATTCTTCTTCCTTGTCATGTCGATTTTCCTCCTTAGGGCGATTAGTCTCTTGATCACATTCTGACTCTGCTGATAGACATCTCAAGAACTTTTCGTTCTTAGGTTCCAAAGGATATCCTTCGTTGATTATAGTTAATGATTCATTTGTCTCCTCAAGAGAGACTTCTAAATCCTCTTGTGATGGTGGCGAAATGGACAAGTCCTTGACTATTGCCAAGAAGTTTTCTTCCTGAGAGGTAGAGATCAAGATCCCAGTAGCTGCTAGGGATTGAGAGAGAACCTTCATACTTGTTATCATCTTTAAGTCCATCTGGTTGATTGATAGTCCCTGTCTTCACACACATATTAGTAACAGGGTTTCTTATAAAACCCCAAAAATAATATAACGTTAAAGATTAGGATCTGAAGATAATTGATTTTAACAGTTATTGGCTGAAATAACTTTTAAAATCAATTAAGGGAAAAACTAAGATTCTACCAGTTTCAATTAGTCTTCAAGTATGATGAAGAAGATGAGAAACATCCAGGTCCAAAGTGGAGTCATTTTCCAGCAAATGAAGCAGCGTTGGAGTTTCTATGATCAGTCTCCAAGTGGGAGATTGTTGGGTGTGGAGCCTAATTATCTTCTTTATTTAGAGGTATTGCTACACTGGAACCCAGTTTGTAATGCGGTGGCAACACCGCCCATAAAATGTAAGCTACAAGGGGGGTCCAAGGGGTGTGATTGCGATCTTTGGGACACCCCCCCCCAGGGATCGGAGGCACCACCGAACCAAAAACAGATGTAAAATTGCCTTGTAAAATGTTGTAATTTTGTAGTCAATCTGGGCCGTTCATTAGGCAGAGATCTGACAGTAGAAGTTATGTTTAATTTAGGTTTTTTGCCCTAGAAGGAAAACCCTCACTATATATGAGGGAATTGTGTTACGTCTATGTAGATCTATATTATGAGCAGGAAAGAGAGAGGAGATTGTGTGAGGGCGAAGAGGGAGTTACAACGGATCTGTTGTAAGTTGTATCGCTTCATTTTGCTAGAAAATATAAAAGGAAGGACTAGCTATTTCTCTGTGGACATAGCCCAGATTGGGTGAACCATGTATATCTGTGTCTCTCTTGTTTTATGTGTTTTATGTGTTTATATTTTTGCAATATATTTTATGTGTTCCATTGCTCTGTAATATATAATTTTCTAACAATTAAGAGCATGAGCATAAATAGGGAAAAGCGGCAGGGATACAAGACTAGACGAGGACAGAGGGATCTATTGTGGAACTACCACAAATATTTGGCAGCAAAGGAGTAGGTTCGTGTGGGAAGCAGAGGAAATCGGCAGATAGGGGTCAATCACGAGCTATGCACATAGGGTTCTAACCAAAGAGTGTTAAAAGTAGGGAGGAAACACAGATTTCATAGTCGCGGAGGAAAGACAACTCGATCGTGGATGTGTGTTGTGGGTGACATGGGTACATGCATGCAATAGTGCCATAGGAGGCACATGAAACGTGGATAGGTCTCGCTAGTGAGACGGGACTGGAGCAGCCTATCAGGGAAATGATGTGTGTGATGTGGATCGTTGGACCTGAGGTTGAGAGGAGGTCGCCACTAAGGTTAGATTGCATAAGGAGTGTTGGGGTTGTGGAGGAAACACTAGCAAGACAAGACATTGAGAAATCCAACGCATCATGCCTATATAGAGACAACAGTCACACAAAGAAATGAGTGTACAGGCAAGAGCTGATGGTTGTAGAAAATACGCTAGGAGTAGGGCCAAAAACACAAGTCAACAAGATTAGTGGTTGGTGGGTCCCAGAGGGTCGATCAACTAACGTCAGCGCATGGAAAGTGGTCTTAAAGAGAGGCATCATGTGTAGCTAAGGGAGTAGGTTGCAGTTTGGCCCTAAGAGTAGGCAACAATTGGTTTCAATTATTTGTGAGCTTGGGCTAAGATTGCGGAGCTATTAGTTTTCTTTAAAACTCAGCAGCTAATCTATAAACTATGTTAAGTAAATAGTTGAAAACTAAAACTAACTTCAATCCACAAATACATTGAGTTTTATAAGTAGCATCTAGTGGAAAATTAGGGAAAAAATGAAGACAAACATGCCAAAAAGTTGACACGACAAATTTTACCAAGGAAACCCCTACTGGGGAAACCTGCAGTTGTGTGTTCTCTTTATTTTTCTTCAAAAATAGAAAATTCAAAAAATTCCATGAGAAGGAAAAGACTTCCTTTCACTTAGAAATCGATCAACACACTTTTGTGCACGAGTTAAACTCTATTTGCCCCAATCATCCTCCCTCTTTTGCATAGCACAAGTTACTTAGAGTCTCGTACGACCTTCTGTGTGGCTACTGTACACAAGAACACACACACTACTACTAGAAACATGATTATGGAAGTTATGATGGTTGTACAACCTGATTTCTCTTATTTGTTTGCATTGAGTGGAAAACACTAGTGCTAGAATTTGATATGCCCTATTGTTGAAGAGATAACAGACTCTTTTGATGCATAATTACTAAGTATGTGCCCTTTTTCCCTCTTAGAAATAAACCTGGGACCACCAGTCCCATGAAAGAATGAGATTAAGTCTCCCTGAACGGCTGAGATCATTCCAATTCTTGGTTATAGAAAAATTTAAATTTTTCTAAGTTAAGAGATAATAAAAATAACTAAATATGTGCCTCGTTCCCACTAGTGGGTCACTTTACCAAATTTAGTGCACCAACAAAATTTAGTTGAACCCTTCCTCCTCTAACTCCATTTAATACTCCCTTTTAGATAGGAAGGTGTTTTGAACTACACCTCGTTTGTCCCTAAAATAGACAAATCTCCCTCTAGGCAAATCTTTGGTCAATATGTCTATTGTCTGCTCTATTTTAGTAATGTACTGAAGTCTAATCTTGTCCCACAAAACACAATCTTTGATATGGAAGTATCAGATCTCGATGTGTTTTGAGCGATCATGGAACACTAGATTGTTAAAGAGCTTAATGCAGCTCTGAATGTCACGATGTATGACTGTAGGCTCCAACCTATAACTGAAAAGCCCAACAAGAAACTTCCTTGACCAAATGGCCTCACAAGCTGTCAGGCTGACAGATATGTATTCAGCCTTTCTTGAGCTCAGTGCCACTGTTCTCTACTTCCTGCTGAAGCAGGAAACAATTTTTGACCCAACACTCAAGGTGCAACCTAAATTACTCTTCCTGTCTGTGGAACCCTCTACCCAATTTGCATTTATGAAGCCTTCCAATTTCACTACATTAACCTCTCTATACAACAACCCATAATACATTGTCTATGTTGCCAGGAAACGTGGGTATGGGGATGAGGACAGAGATTGGTACGTCATTTTTTGAAATAGGGTGCGTGGGTTCATCGAGGTATATTATAATTTATATATAAAAAATTTATATTTATAAATTATAAATATATATGAATTGATATATTTTTCAACTTTAAACAATAAAACTAAAATAATATGATTTAAACTTTAAATATTTAAAAATGCACATCACTGAATATTCAATATTCACAATGAAATTTCAAAATTTCTAGTTTTACATCAAGTGCATATTGGAGTTTACATATTAATAAGAATCATGATATATGTCTTTTGTCATACTACATTCAAAATTTTCCTTAAGGCATCTCCAAACAAGAACTAGAAAATTTTAAAGTACTAAAATAAAAATAGATAATAGCTAATATTCAGTTAGCATGCTCTCCAGGTAGGTATCACTCTCATCTTGAGGCTCCTACTCATCCATAGAAACTGGAGGTAGCTCAATAAGGCCATCTAGTTCTATCTCCTCATCCACACATATAGTATCATTTGTGTATTGGTCTCATCTCTTGAAAGGACCGTCCTTGTACCTAAGGTATTTTTGAGATATGAGACGAAGTGTGTTATGAATGTACACTAAGTTCTTTGCCTTCTTTGAGCCCAACCTATTTCTCTTTTCTGATATATAAAGGCATAAATACTCCAATTTCTCTCGCAAGATGAAGAACTAGCTACTTGGAATATTAGGGAAATCCCATTAAATTAATAAAAAATTTAAAAGTAAAAACTAAAATGAACCCCAAAGGCCCTAATTTTGGGGTTCCAGGTACCCATCATCAGGGTTCTTTGTACCGATGAAGACAAAAGAACCCAATTTTTTTTAATGGAGAACCCAGTTCTTCACAAAAGAACCCAGTTCTTATCGGTTCTTCTCAGAAGAACCCATACCTGAATTCGATACTTGGGGACAAGAACCAGGGATGGGTTTGAGAACTCCACCCCCGGGTTCGCAAACCTGTGTAACATATTCCATTATGCCACTATGGTACCTGAGGATATGTTTGGAAGAAACCCAATGCACTCTAGTAGGTTCAACCATGAACTGGTTCACTGTATAGCAAATGCCAGGTTGTGTGTTCACAAGATACATTAATGCCTAATAAACTATGTGTAAAGTGTGGCATCAACTCGCTCTGTTATGCTAGAGTCTACCTTCCTCAATTTTTCATAAGAGGCGAGGCCATGGGCCTGCAATCATACATGTAGAAACTCTTGAGAATCTCCAAAGGATACTTGCCCAGTCCCAAGAAATTTTTCCATCTCCATGCCAAACCTCCAACCCAAGGAAATAGTGCATAAGCCCTATATCGTTGATGTCAAACTATGCTACAAGGCCCTTGTAGCAGCCACTGATGAACTTCTCATCACCTGTCAGTATGAGATTGTCTACATACAACACAAGAATGAAAGCTTCCCCCCCAACCACAATGTAGTATAGGTTAGGGTCAAATTCACTCTTGGTGAAGCCCAGTCCCATAAGATAGTTATCAATGCAGGAGTGCCATGCTCGTAGGGCCTACTTGAGCCTGCACGCATGTGTCTCCCTGCTATGTGTCTCAAATCCCTCTGGCTTCTCAATGTAGATTTCTTCCTCAACCACACTGTTGAGGAAGGAAGTCTTCGCGTCCATTTGGTGGTTCTTCCACACCATCTATGCTATAAGTGCTATAATGGTCCTAATGGATGAATAAAGAGCCACAAGTACAAAAGTCTCTTCATAGTCAATGCCCTCCACCTGAGAGAACCCTTTGGCTACAAATCCAGCCTTGTACATCACGACACTCCCTCAACCTTCTGCTTAATCGTGTAGACCCACTGGGATCCAATCATAGATTTTACCCTTCGACGTTGGTGTTGGGCTGCTAGTTTGTCATTATTGTTATCACTCTTTAATGCATATTTCATCCATTTCTACCATTCTTTATCACGTCATTTATCATTGTTTATCATTTAATTCCATTTTATAATTATCTATGCTCTTATGGATAAATATTATTTATTCTCCTTTATTTTTAATAAATTGATGATTATTATGCATGGTTTTACCAATGATAGTTTATTAATAGATTTGTTGTAACATCACTCACCATTTTAGCCTCCAACATATTTTCCAGATTGCAGATTTGTTGTCCAGCTCATCATTAAACATTCCAACTCAAAAATTCGTTGGAATAAGAAGTGTCAATTTTTCATTGGACGTTTCGGCCAAATGGAGAAGAATTTGGAAAATCTGAAACATGGGTTTTGTTTAGAACAGACCGACATAGTTTGGGAATGAGTAGTTTTCCCAAATTCGGTCCAATTAAGAGAAACGAAAGGTTCTATGAAGATGTTTTTTTAAGATTTGCTGTTGCGGTCGGTTTCCAAATTATCCCAGTTGCAATACCAAATTCAACCTTTTCTTGTTGAATGCTGATGGAAAGATATTTCAGATATGATCTTGTTGATCATTTTTTTGTGAACAATCCAATTTTGTAATGGGAATCATATTGCAATAATATTGGTTGTAACTTCTCTTTTCTCTCTATGTATTTAATTAGAACAGAGATCAAAGAGGGAGAGAGATTATCATAGGGATTATTAGAGATAGGATAGGATAGGATAGGAGGAAAGGGGATCAATCCTTGTTATTTAAAACTGTAATTTTAAATTACAGACTTGTGTTGTCAAGAGAACGCGATCATATAGTAATTTCACTCAAGTTCAATGATTAATATATAATTTGATGTTGTTGTTCATTCGCCTTATCTGAAGTAGCTCAACAACATTTGCTGGCGCTAAGGGCCCGACCACTGGTGGATTAAGCTGCTTCTCTGTATTATATCTTTCTGATTTCCACAAGATTGATTAACTTGTTCATTTTCCCATCTTACACGTTTTTAACTATTTTCCTGTATTGAAGGAATATCTTTGCTTTATATGATTTACAGCACTGTCATTTGATTCAATTTACATTCATTGCAAATTAAGTTACTTAGTTAATTATTCAGATTGAGTTAATCAACTGTAAGAGTTTGGTTATTGCTATTGAACTCTCAGATTGATATCATTTCCATCTGGATTGCTTCGTAGAGATTGAGTATGATTTAGATTGAATCAGCTAAGAAGATATGAGTTATTGCTATTGTGCTCTCGGCTGGTGTTATTGTTAATTGAATTGCTTGTGTGAGATTTGGTTATGATTTCAGCAGAGATTTGCGCCTTGAATCTTAGATGTCATATTTCCTTTAATGATTGCAATTTGAATTTATTAGATGCATCTATTTACTCTTATATCAAAGATTTATACTTCCTTTAAGAACATTACTCTCTGGAATTATAGTGTGCACATATTGTGTACACTCTTGGAATAAAAAGACTTACCCATGTTGATAATTAATGTGAGGCAATTAGGAGTTTTAAAAGACATCTTTTAACACCCAAAACTTGGCACATTATCCCAGATATTGTTTGGAATGATGGAAGAGTACTTATCCATCATAGTATCACGCAAACCCTGCCAAGAGGGTGCCTCCTTGTAACTAGAAGACTCTAAGTCTAAGGACTCAATCATCAATGTCGTATAACCTATGTATCTCTATGGTTGTTTTCTCTTCTTGAAATTAGAGTTGGGTGCCCCAACCCTATCATGAACTCTCTTGAATCAATTAATAAACCCACTCATCTTCTTCTACTTTTCAGGTTTCACTACTAGAGTGGGTCTTGCTCGCTCCTCTCTCTCCTCTTCCTCCTGCATTGTCTACTCATCTCACTGTTGTATGACCTACCCAAAAATTGGTTTTGACGTGGTCTGTGGAGCTAGCTGAGCCTCCTGCTTGGGAGCCTACAAATCCTCTGTGAAAAATAGAGATTTATCTTCTAACTATTAGCAATTTATTTATCTTTTGTAATTTATTTATGACAAATAAAATAAATTTACTAATGCATCCTTTACAGTAAAAATGTTGCAGAAATATAAAATATGGAACTAAGAAATAGATGCATACACAAAAATTGACACAATTATTTTTGGATAACTGTCCCTAGAAAAACCCCAAAGGGAAAATCAGTGCAATAGATGAGGGTTTTATTATTATGCAACAATTTGAGGGATATTACAACTGGTTTCCCAACTGGAAAACCTCTGAAAATATACTGGAAAAATTTCTGGAAACAATCTTGTCTCCGTCTACAACTAATCTGACCCTCTCCCAACAACTTGCACTCTCCCAAGCTATTTGTATTACCTATGGGAAATGCACATTGTTGCTCAAGAAATTCATTTGGCCCCATAACTGTTAGAGAATGTAACTAGTTTCTATCTTCACAATTGTCATTTGACTCATGTAATGATGTAAATCCTATTTGGAGAAAGAAAATGATGTAAATAATAAAACAAAAATATTTTTGGAGCATGAGTCTCATGCTCAAGTCATTTGTCATTAGGTATCATAGGTTTATCATGAGTCAAAGAGTCATTATCATTGTAAAATACCCTTTTAGGCACGTGTATCAAAGAAAGAAAAAATATTTTGATATGGAAATGTCTAGAATGCTCCTAAGAACCGAGTCAGCCAGCCAAGAACAAGTCAGCCTTGTGGGGGCTATTCAAGCCCTAGGAAAAGGCTATATAAACGAAGGCATTTGACCTATTGACATATACATCAATCAAGTGTCTATCTTGGGTTTGATTTACAATAGAGAAGGAATGCAAGAGTCCTAGATGATAAGAAAGAGGGCTAGCGAAGGAGGAGAAGCCATAGAGTGAAGGTGAAGGTTTAAAATATTCCTATCTTTTGCTCACATGTGTGAGGACCCTAAGAATTCTAGGGTTACCTAAATTCTAAAATTTCAATATGTGTTACAGGTTGTCTTAGAAAGGACGAAAGGCTAGAGGAGCCCTAACTTATTTAGAGGTCTTGTCTTGGAAGATTGGTCGTTTGGCTTGGTTCTTGGTGGCAGCCTTGGTCTAGGGTTTGGTCTTGGAAGTATCCTTTGATGTTGATTTTATAAGAAGAGAAGTTCTTTCTGGTTTTTCCCCCTTGAGGGGTTTTTCCCTAGCTTGGAGCCTATATCTTGTGTTCATTTTTTATGGTTGTGATCTTCCTATTTTGGCATTTATTTGATGATAAGAACATAAGCATAATAAAGAAGAAGAAGGATGTAGATCACAAATAACTGTTATGAATGTAAAATTAAATTAAATTTTGCGCTAATCTAATTTTCCAACATGGGATCAGAGATAAGGACAAGAGTACAAACAGTTAGAAGACCAATGGAAGAAGTCTTTCATTAATCCAAAAGCCAAAAGAAAATGGACTCCCTGCATAATCCCAAAGACCGAAGTCAAGGGAAGTGAATTCGATCCAAGAAAGGCAATTTTCTAAGTATACTAGTGATAGTACAGACTCTCGGATCATATCAAAGTTTTGTGCATAAAATCAAAATTTTTGTAATCTCCTTGATTCAAGGTTGAATAGGGCTACAAGCGGGCCTGATCTGAAGTGCAACAAATAATTAAAATTCCTCTAAGGCAGCTACATCTCTAGCGACCTAGCAAAGCAGAGAATACTGGTCTTTCTCGGACAAGTTTTTCATAAATGTCTAGCCCGAATTGGATCAGAAGAAACCAAGATGGAAGAGAAAATATTCTAAGGCATAATTCATGATGAGTTTCTCTTAAAATTCTTGTAAGGGTTATAAGTGAAGGACTCTCTGTTTAGGATGGCCTAGAGGGCTTAAAAGGAGTCCCCTTTAGGCTACATTCACACACTATTTCAAACACATGGATTGGCTACCTAAAGAGAGGATCACTGTAGACCTAATTAGGCCTAGTTTGAACAAATAAGCTAGTGAATTGGACTGGAGCACAAAGAACCAGTTTGAGTATATTTTGAGGGCCAAGTTAATATATGGAACAAGCCAATAATTTTAGGACAAATCTGGATGTTTTTTTGGATTGTCTTTGCATGGTGTAGTAGTGTATGGAGTGGGAGGCTAAGTAAGGAAGGTAGCAGCTATAGGATGCCTATTTGGAGCCTATAATAAGGGCTAACATGGTCTATAATAAGCCATAACCAAAGGGTCGACGTTGCAATATGATAGTGTGTGTTTGATGCCATTAATAAGGGCATGTCATTCAATAGTTCGTTTAAAACAAGGGACTGTGGTAGGCATCCAGTCTGAGGATCTATAACAGCATCTACAACATACCCTTACTAGAAGTCAAGAGGAGCAGAAGGTTATTCACATTGAGAAGAGCATCATGATTGACATGATCCGAATTTAAATAGGAACGCAAAAAATTACAGAGATAACCATAAATACAGAGATGCGGAAGAAATAATACTTCATTTCATTGATGTAAAATACTGAAATATGCTTACAAACAGAAATGGAAATAAATTATCTTGGGCGATGGTAGCTTATCTCTTAGAAGAGATGTGGCGACTACATGCCTCTAAATTGTGTTACAATGAGGCTCGAAGGCCTATTTATTGCTGAGAAACAATGGAAAACCCTAGACATCCAAAAACCTAACCCTAGGAGATGAAGCGCCAAACTATGGGCCCCATTTGGGTAAATTGGTACATCAACTTCCTGAGGTCGTAACTTTAGAATGTGATCTCCATTTGACGTGCACAATACATTGTTAGAAACATCTATTCGAGGACTACAAGTTTTGAGTGGCCAACATTGTTTCATTACCCATATTGATCCCCTTTTTCCCAAAATATGTTGTTTAGGGCCTCAAAACGGCTCTGGAAGTTCAGGACCCGAAAAAACTACCAAAAATAGTAAATTGTGCTACAATTAAGGAAACTGAAAAACTGAAAGAGACAGTTATGGCGGTCCAAGTGGGATAGGCGGGTGGCCACCAACATTTACCTGGATCATTCCTCCCCCCTTAGGAATAAATGGTTCCCATTGCGTTCAGTGGCTTCATTAGATGGGGAAACTTTTTCTTAACTTGGTCCCTGTTGAACTATTCTACAATCTCTGATGTGTCCAGTAATGGTGGGAAGCATGGTCACGGGTGGTCCACATTGAACACTCATCCAAGCTTTCCAACTGCTACCTGGTTAAGAAAATTTGCAGCGACGCAGACCGGAACCTGTGATCCATCCTGTTATTGCACTGTTCACTTCCCCAATACAGGTATTTATCCAATTTCCACCGAAACCCTTAAAGTTTTGGTTTTACACTGTATATTCCACAGAAAAAGGCCAAATTCAGTACGAATTTAGTCTTTGTTATATAGGTTCACAAACCTACTATTTTGCCCACAGAAAACCCAAATTCCATTTCTGAATCCACAAGAACCCGAAATGGAAACCCTTATACCTCTGAATGTCGCACTCATGAATGCTCCTCACAAATATTTAGATTATCTGCCTCTGGCCGATAAATATTTTCAGATAAAAGACTTATCCGGTGATAAAAACCACCTTAAGGTATTTTATCAAGCCAGAGATAGTTATCTGAATGGCTCTGACATGTTAGGAGTGTGGGAATCTAACCTTCCCATGTATTTCCTCCCCCAGTCCATGTTTTCCCAGATATAATTCATCAATGCTACGCCAATTATGACCCTAATCATAGAGCAGTTATGTTCCTAAGTCAAACAGTCATTTTCCCCATAACTACTCAATCCATCAATGAAATGTTGCAATTCCACTCTAGTCAAGCTCTCACTCCTATTTCCATGGGGTATTTACTTGAAAAATCATCTCAATTGTCCCATTCAGAACTGAATCGCATTTGTTAGACCTTCATGTTACAGAAACATCAGCCCAAGGGTCCACCTCCTTATCTGCAAACTTTCTTCACAGAAATTAGAAGACTCATTTTTGATATGATATCTTTAATTATGGGATTTAACAATAGTGAGTTTGTTGATGAGATAACCCTAGTGTTGTTGTCAATTTTACTCCTGGATAGCCTCCTGCAGTTAAGTATGATTATGCCTCCTATATTACTAACAAAATTCATGACCAGTTCTTGAGATTAGATAATGAAGGGGTTTTCAAGTATACTACCTTCATATATCATCTCATGTTGTATTATCAGTCAGAAAACTTTCCTTTCCCTGTCATGAATCTTGACACAGGAGGCAATCCAAGGTCTGTCATCTTTTGGAGTCCCATCTTCCATAATTCCATTGAGTCTCCTTACACCTACAATGAGTTCATTGATCTGTTTGTCCATTCAATAACCACTTTATTGACAGGAGTTTCCCCTCATAGGATTAGTGGTGATATGAAGAAAATCCTCCAGCTCTCCAAGCAGTACAAGATAGGTGTCTGGTACCTATATAAGAACCATATAGAAATTATGATCTATGGGTGTGAGCTCTGCCCTTTTAAGCTACCAAAGTATGTTCCAATGAGACTCTTTGCATTGGAATATTTTAGGCAAATGACAAATACAGACCTAGTCCATTTTTATAATGCTAAGAAGAAAACTCAGCTTAGAATCAAGAACCAACTAGGCCCTTTTGTATGCAACACTAGGGAAGCATGGAAAAAAGGAGAATTTTTTTTAGAAGAGAATCTTAATTTACAAAAGAGTTTTGGGTGGATACCATATGACCCTAACAGCTTTATATGTGATAGAAGAATGAAGAACAGATTGTCACCATATATTCACCATAGGATCCTAGAGATTGAATAGTTTGCAAATATGGATGAATGGAGAGAAGGGACTTTAGTAGAAAATGATAGTGAATAGGTCAATATTGAGAATGTTATGAAAGATCTTGAAAAAATAGTTGACTTGGATTCTTTTGGGCAGGTACAAAGATCAGGAATTGGTGCATCTACTGCTAGAACCTCTCAGCGACCTTCACAAGAAACCAACACACCAGATACAGAGTCATCCAAAGGCAAAGAACTAGAAACCAATATTCAAGTCATAGAACAGTCTACAATGTCTAATCAACCTAAAAATTCCAAAGAACAAGTCCAAATGAAAACTTCTCCAACTCAAACTAATGTAGAAGATACTCCCAACTTGTAGACTCCTCTGAATGATGAGAGGAATAAAAAGAGAGACAGGGAAGTAGCTACCCTTTCTAGTGGACCCTTAGAGCAGCTTGGTACAAAAAGGCAAAGGTTAAATCCCCTTTTAGAGGAGGAATTTGTGGAAGAGACTACAGATAGTCAGAGGAGAGGAGTATATAGCCATCACACTTTTCTAGTGGGAGGAACATCCACTAGCTCACAGAGACAGGAGCTAGAAAGGCAAAAAAGTGTAGAGGTATCATCTTTCAGGTCACCAGTGAAATATGCCTTAGATATCAAGAAAAAATTTACAGAAATCAAAGCTAGGAATGATCCATTGAGGCTTCAAATTTATAATCAGTATTTGAAAATGCCCCCCACAAATCAATAGAGATTAATGTCAGCCTATGACATTAAAGAGGACAAAATGATAATGAGCTACCTCAAGCCTAAAGTGCAACAACCTCAATCAATAACAAATTATTTCAGAACAAATTTGGAGGTCATGGCAAAGGATATTCATCCTATGGATTAGATTGAATTGCATAAACAAACTCGAGAAATGATTTATTCAACCTTGACTGGTAAGGCAATGATGGTCCATAGGTTACAAAAATCTTTGGATAACACAACTACCCAACTACACTTAGAGAAAGCCTCCTCCTAGGCAAGAGATAATAGAATAAAGTCTTTAGAAGAAATTATTATTGGATTGGGACATGATCCCAAAGATGTGAAGTGTGTAGAAGCATTAATCAAAAAGAAAGATGAAGATATTGCTGCCTTGGGGAAGCAGCTAAAGCTGCCTCCTTCAAGGCATCCACAAACTGATGAGATTATAAAGAAAATTTTTGAAGAAGAACTAATGGTTTTACTCTTAAAACTTAATGAGCGACTGAATGAGACTGAGCAAGAACTAGAAAAAGCATTCAAGGACAAGCAGGGAGAGTTGACCTCTCATCCTCCTGATGTAATACCAGTAGTCTCAATAGAAGTCCCTTCCACACTTGGGACAACATTAGCACTAAACATTCTAGTAGCCACAGTAGAGGTGGTCACAAGCATAACAACAACAGGAACAATAGGGATAGCACAGGACAACAGTGCCAATTTGAGCATAGAGGAATTAATAAAGTCAATGGAGGACATGAGACTACAAGTTTCAGAGCTAAAAAGGGCAAAATAATAGTTTGCTAAGCTAGAACGAAGCTATGATTTCTCAAAGATAAATGTTGCAGAAAAAACAAGAGAGATTAATGGATTAGAAAATAAAGTGAAATCATTAGAAAAGGATCTTACTTTTGACAAGCCTCTGGCAGAAATTAATAAAATTATTTAGGCCAACATCACTCAATCCATAAATGATGTTTGGCCATCCATCAAAGTAATTTTTGAGCAGATTGATCTAGTAAAAATAGCCCAAGAAGAAATCCAAAGGACAAAAGTAGAATTAGGAAAAATGCCTGAGGAAGCCAACAAGCTCATACATTTTTTGAATACTAGGAATAAGGAACAGTTGGAAGAATTTGGTATTATAGATAGAACATAAACCATTTTGGAAATCAAAAGGGTATTAACCAAAAGAACTTTGATGCAAAATTTAGAAAGAAGATGTCATGACATGCAGGCAGAGATTAACGCTTTTATGGAGAAATTTGCTATTTTGCAGGGTAAAGGGCTACCAAGTCATTTAGTGATTAATGATAGATTAATGAGGCATAAAGATTATGTGGATAAATTGAATCAATATGCAGCCAATCAAACAAGTTCATTAACAAGTGTATCAGGAATAAAAGCACTCCCTACAGGCCGAGTTCTCTATGACAACCTAGAGAACTTATTCTATGTCGAGCATGAACTGAAGCATTTGTTCCCAATTCAGTCTACATTTTTTAGGTATACAGAAACAGATGAAATCCTCAGAAAGCTTCAGAAAACTAGAATACCACAGCCAAAATGGTGGGAAGAAATGCTTAAAATTTTGTAATTTATCTTTGGTAAAAAGTAAATTTTGATTTTACTACAGTCAATAAGGGTAAAGAGGATGAAAAGAGATCAACAGGTAAAGAGTATCAGATGCAGGTAAAGTGTATATGTAGGAAGATAAAAATAGAGAAACTAGCACATAATTACACCAAGGACAACAAGAGGCCAAATCATCGGGCCTAACTCCAGCACATTCTCAAGAATAGGGACAACAAACCATTCGGTTTCCTTATCTGTCATCTACAAGGTCTTCTGGCCCTATTTTCTTGAAATATATGATTAATCATCCCAGTTTATATCTCACTTTGTTGTGAGATATTTCATTGTAAAGTTTTTTGTATAAATACACCCCCATTCGGAGTATTGAGTGTGGATTTTTTGACATTGCGGCAAAACTGATTATTTTGGAATAAAAAGTGACGTTGGACAAATTTTTCATGGCTGGCTGGATGAAGGATTGATGTAAAGGACTTTTCATAGGATACATGTGTTGGACATCGAACAAATAAGTATCTTATATCTCATGTGTTAATGTATCCTGGTTTATTATATTCATTATGTTCCATACCTGAATATTAAAACGAAAAAGAATAATTCAGAAAGTGCTTAAGTGCAATCTGTATTCAATTGTTTTTGTTCTCAATGTTTTCTTCTAAACTACCATAAACAGTGAATTCTTAATTGCTCCTATTTCCTAATTTACTCATTTTAATAATTTAGTAAAGAATTTTTAATTTCTCTTTATTGATGATTAGTCATGTTCTACCCTCTTAAAGCATGTTGAAGGACTTTTAGTTTCCTTTCAACTCTTTTAAGCCAATCCAATCCTTTAAGTCTCTATTTGCTCCTTGTTTAGCTATATTGCCCTGTGAAGCCATCCTTTATTGAGAAACCTAATTTAGTTGAGCCACTTTCCCCGACTCCATTAGCCCAATGGACTAAACTATTTAGTTCTACCCCTCTGCTATTGAACTTCACCAACAAATTCAAACAAAACCCCAAGCTCTAATAACTAGCCTAAGACCTTATAAAACAAAGATAAAACTTAAAGACAGAGCCCTCTCTGGATACAGATTGGCTAGATTATGTATCTAAAAGATTATTTTGTGGTTACCTCGGACCCCTTTCCCCTTCTTACACCTTCTGGAAAAATCTGAGTGATAACATAGTGGCGACTCCACTGGGGACAAATAGTTTGTTTGTTACTATTGTTTACTTTATAAACTACAGACGGAGCCTGAAGTTAGCTAGGTAGCCTTCGAACTACTCTTGCTTTGCAAGATCATAAGTAGATGAATGTTGCTTCAGTCTATCTCCGGTCTAGCTTATGAACTGAACATAAACCAATTACTTAGTCAAATAAATCTTTAGGACCGTTTTAAATTAAATTTTAAAAATCCTAAAGAAAACACAGAAGTTGTTGATATTAATTCAGAAAATCATAACCAAGAAATTTGGCTTCAGAAGGGACTTGTTATACTAGGTCAAACCCTGACCCAAATCCAACACCTGTGTTTGAGAACCCTAATCTGATTCCTAGAATTCTTAGGAGAGAGGAAAGTCAAAAAAGTATTGCTAGTTCTCGGCCTATTTATAGATCAACATCTTGCCCTATAAAGTGGGTTTATCTTGAGGACGAGCCCTTTGATGAGCAATTTGAAACCTCTTTGTTTGTAACATTTTTTGAGTCTGAATTGGTTCACTTGGTTCAATACCCTGTGTTTATTGAAGACTTAAAATTTGAAGCTGTCAGTGTTACAATTGACAGACACTTACAAAATTCGATACAATCTGAACTCACTTTTGAAAGAACACCTGATCCCTCTTCAATCACTATTGCTTCTGCAAGTTCCACATCCTTCCTTCATACATCTCAACCCCAAACTACTCCACCACAAACCCTTCCTTCTACCCCTCCATCCTCAGTTCACATTCCTATTGTTACCCCTACTCCATCTATTGTTTCATCACTACCTCCAGCTATGGAAAACAGGTATACCCCCTGAATTTACTTGCCAACTTGGGTGCTATGCCCCAAGACTATCAAAGTAAAATCACCTAATTTGATGGCACTGGTACCTACACAACTCAACAACATACCAAAAAAATGACTGACTATTTTGAAATATATGAGATTGATTCTGATGATATTAGAATAAGAATATTTGTCCAAAGTTTAACAGGTGAAGTCATAACTTGGTTTAGGGTTCTAAGAGCAAACAGTATAAATAACCTAGAATCCCTTTATACATAATTCTTAGATCGTTGGGAGAAGAAGAAAGATTCTCTGTAGATCTTATCAGAGTATGAAAACTTTAAGAGAGGAACTCAAGAAAGTGTGCAAGATTACTGCACTAGGTTTAATGCTGTTTACAATGCAATTCCTCAGAACCTCAAACCCCCAATTGATTTAGCCCTAATCAAGTTCCCAGATGGATTTGATTCGGATATGGATTTTCAACTGAGGGAAAGAGCCCCCAGAACTTTAGAAGAAATGCAAAGTATAGCTGTTAGTGTTGAGGCTAATTTGATATCAAAATGTGCCAAGGGTAGAAGTGAAAGAAGGATACCACTAAAAGAAGAATCTTCACCCGTGGAACAGAAACTGAATGCTATAATCAAAGGAATGGAAATATGAGGAGATAGAGTGGAGAAAATAGAAAGAAAATCACCTTGGGAGGGTCAGCAGGCCAATACAGGGAGGAATCCCAATTTCCGAAAAAACCAAAATCCAAACACTGGGAAAACTGGCCTTGAACAGAACATTAGACCCCCTTTCCAAGAGAATTACATAGAAGCTTCCAGGTCCCAAGATCCCCATGAGTATACTCAGATAAATCTAATGGGGCTTAACAATGAAGGAGAAGTGTTTCTAACTCAAGAAGATCAAGAGGCTCATGTTCTCAAACAATTTCAAACCCAGTTAGGAGAATCATTTGACTTCGGGGAGGGATATGACACAACTATCTACGAATTACACAAACAGTATAAATTAAGAATTAGAAGAATTGATGTTCCTGATAACAACAAATAGAAAGGTCCAAAACAACCAGACAAAGGAAAAGCAGTACCTCCACATGTACAAATTTTGTCTATATCTAACAATAATCCCTCTAATCCATAAATATAACATATATCTATCAATTAACAGAATAACAGAGACTCTTCCATTCCCCTTACCTCTAAGGAAACTGTGGAAGAACCTCTAGAAGTTAATCTAGGAGAAAATGTAAATACTAACCCTACTCATGAAAAAGACAAAAACACTGAAAATCCATAAAATAGAGAGAATCCAACTGTTCGAAACACTAAAGCTGAAACTGAAAAACCTTTCAATCTGGAAGTCGAAGTAGGCAGGTTAAAGGCAGTTGTTCCACTATCCAAATTAGCTAAACATGATGCCTACTGAGAACAAATCAACAGATCACTTAAAATCACTCGAACCGAAGATTCTATAAATGTTTTTGATGACCAACCAGAACTAATCTTTGGCCCTGAAGTGAATGGGAAACACCTATAAGGAAGTGTGCCTCCCTTCTATGTGATTTTAAATATTCATGACAAAGTCTTTTACAATTCCATGTTTGATTCTAGGGCATCTCACAACTTAATGCCCAAATCTGTAATGGATAAATTAGATCTTGACATCACTAGACCTTATAAAGATCTTTTTTCTTTTGATTCAAGCCAAGTGAGATGTTTAGGGTTAATAAAAGACCTATGTGTTTCTTTAGTTCAGTACCCTACTAAAACTATCTTGATGGATATAGTAGTAGCAGATATTCTTCTAAAATATGGGATGCTGTTATCCAGGTCCTGGGGCGCTAAACTCCAAGGATCACTACAGTTGGACATGTCTTATGCTACTATCTCTGTTTTCGGCCAACCTAAGAAGCTATATCGAGAGACATTAATGAAATATGCAGTAAGTAGCCAAGAGAAACCACAAAATTTCCCTATCTACTCAGTACACTCAGATATGGATTCATTTATTCTATATAATACCGAAATCAATACTGCCAACAATGAACAAGTTTTAATAGTAGAACCAAAAGAAATTGAAACAGGAGAAACAAGTGTTTAGATCCAGGAAATCTCAGATACAAATGACAAATCGGATGACAAAGATAAACTTGATGAGAATAAAAAACTGAAACCCCCAGCTAAACAAATTCCCACTACCCCTGACACTGATTATGTCCATGAAATTCTTTGGCACTTAGAGTTTGATGGTTCAATAAATAAATTAGGGGTAGGGGTAGGAATTTGGGTGCATAACTTAGAAAATGACATGCCTACAGGCTACATTTTAAATGCACCAACAATATGGTAGAGTATGAAGCTCTTTTTCTAGGACTTAAAATTGTAAAAAGGTTAGGATCAATTAGAGTTTCTGTTGTAGGTGATTAAGAATTAATTAGTAATCAGATTAAAGAAAAGTATCTTATTAGAGATACTAGATTATGATACTATAGGGGAATAGTTATAGAGATTCTTAATAATTTTCTGGAAACTCAGCTTGTTGTAGTATCTAGGAAGCACAAATTACATGCTCATAGTCTGGCCATGTTTTCCAGTACTTGTAAATTACCTTTTGAGCCTAACCACCAGTTCACTGCTGAAATTAGGCATAGGCCAGCTGTCCCTGACAATGTAAAGTACTGGCAAGTTTTCGAAAATGATGAGAAAATTGATAACTTTTTGACTTTAGATAGTGAATTTTCTCATAGTCACATAGATATTGATGCTATTAAACATATAGATGAAGTAGATGCCAACATTGTAGAAGACAATTCAATTCAAATGCTTCATCCTACAACTTTCACCAAATAGGAAGTTCAAGACTTAAAACAGACGAACCTTGATGAGATAAATGAAGAAGAAATAGAGGTCATAGATCTAAAAGACAATCACCTGCCTAAGGTATTAACTCCTCTAGAGGACCTCTTCGACTCCAATGACATTCCTAAGAAACCAAATATGGAACCACTAAAAGCAGATATTGAAGAATATAACTTAGGAACAAAAGAAAAGCCAAAAATGGTAAAACTATCTAAGTCCTTACCTCCTGACCAAAAGTTAAAAAATGTTGAAGTCATGAGAGAATTCCAGGACGTCTTCACCTGGAGTTATGAGGATTTGAAATCATATGATACCTTAATAATTCAGCATACCATACCTTTGAAGGAAGTCCAAAAACCATTCAAACATAAACTCAGGAGAATCAACCCTGTATTACTACCACTGATTGAGAAAGAGATTAAACGTATGTATGAGGTAGGGATAATTGCACCTATAAGATTTTCAGAGTGGGTATCTAATTTAGTACCTACTAGAAAGAAAACCGGTGAAATCAGACTATGTGTAGATCTAAGAAATGTAAACAAAGTTTCTTTAAAGAATAATTACCCTTTACCTAAGATGGATCACATTTTGCAAAGGGTAGTGGGAGCCTCTAGGATTTCACTTTTGGATGGATCATCAGGGTATAACCAGATCCTAGTTCACCCTGATGATCAAGAAAAAACTTCCTTTACGACACCATGGGGCACATTTATGTATATTAAAATGCCTTTTGGACTTAAAAACGTAGGAGCTAATTTTTAGAGAGCAATGGACATTGCATTTGCTAAAGAGATTCATGATTTTCTTGTCATATATCTGGATGACTTACTATTTTTTCTAAGTCAGATAAGCAACATTTAGATCATCTTAAACAGGTGTTTCTCAAATGCAGGAAATATGGTATCTCTTTAAATCCTAAAAAGTCTTTGTTTGGTCTTGAATAAGGTAAGCTCTTAGGGCATATTATCTCAAAGGATGGCATTTGGATTGATCCTGCTAGAATAGAAGCAATTTTGTAGATACCTCATCCTAGAAGTATCAAATAACTTCAAGCTTTCTTAGGAAAGGTAAACTTTTTGAGAAGATTCATATCTAATTTAGCAGAATTAATTAGGTTACTCAATAATATGTTAAGAAATGATTCAAGTATAAAATGGATGGTAGAAGCCAAACAAGCATTTGAAGAAATTAAAATGGCTTTGACCAGAACACTGGTCCTTACAAGTCCCCAATTTGATAGAGATTTCATAACTTTTGCCTCAGAGCACACTATAGTAGCTGTTTTACTACAAAAGGATCAACAAGGATGTGAGAAACCCATAGCCTTTTTTTAGTAAAGCACTTATAGATGCATCACTGAAGTACAAAATCATGGAAAAACAGGCATTTGCACTTGTTAAAGCAATTAAGGACTTTAGAGTTTACATATTGTATTCTCATGTGGTAGCCTACGTACCAAACGTTGTTGTCAAGGAAATCCTAATTCAGGATGGAATTGAGGGCAAAAGAGGTAAATCGATTGCTACCATTTTAGAGTATGATATTGAAATAAAACCTACAAAATTGATAAAAGGATAGGGATTGGCTAAACTCACGACAGAAACAAAAGCCCTGGACATAAATGAATTGGACAACAAACAGGAGATGGCGACTCCACAAATCTGCCAGGTCTTCTCAGATTCCCCTTGGTATGCTGACATAATCTATGTGTTACAAAACCTGCAAGATCCTCTAGGGTTGTCCAAAACAAAAAGTAGATTTTTAAAGATGAAAGATTTAAAGTTTTGCATTCTAGATAGTGTTCTTTTTTGAAAAAATCATGAAGGAATCTTATTGAGTTGTTAACTAAAGAATGAAGCTGACAAGACACTTCAAGATTTTCATGCAAGAGACTATGGTGGACACCTCTACTGGAAATCGACTGTAGATAAGATCTTAAGGGTTGGTTTCTATTTGCAAACCTTGTCTGCTAATGTGAAAAAATTTGTTACCTCTTGCCATAAATGCCAAAATTTTGAGGGCAAGAGAAAACTATTGCCTTTACCCCTGAAACCCATCTCTATTAAAAAACCATTCCAACAATGGGGTCTTGGCTTCATTGGAGAAATCCACCCTCCCTCCTCTAGTCAACATAAATGGATCCTTACTGCCACTGATTACTTTACCAAATGGATAGAGGCCATACCTTCCAGACAAGCCACAGATGCAATAATCATAGGATTGCTAGAAATCACATATTATCCAGATTTGGTTGCCCCACAAAAATTATAACAGACAATGCTGCAGCTTTTAAATCAAGAAAGATAATCAGTTTTTGTAATAAATACCATATTACCTTAGGCCATTCCACAACGTATTATCCACAAGGAAATGAACTAGCTAAATCCTCCAACAAAAGCCTTATCAATATTATCAAGAAACTGTTGGAAGAAAATAAAAAGGCTTGGCATAAGAAACTGATAAATGCACTATGGGTAGACAGATTGACAACTAAAAAATCCATTGGCACTAGTCCCTATGAATTAGTCTATGGCGTGGAGGCAGTATTCCTTCATCATTGGGAGTTATTGTTATGAAACTACTTCAATAAGCTCAAGTGGAACCCAATGATATCCAAAGGAGGATTAATCAAACCATAAATTTATATCAGACCAGAGAGGAAGTGTATCAAAGACCCCAAATATGGTAGGAAGGGCTCAAGAAGATATTTGATAGAAGAACTAAAGCAGAAGATTTCCACCCTGGAGACAAAGTGCCGAGATGGGATTCTAGAAGAGAGGACAAGGGGAAACATGGGAAGTTTGACTTCCTATGGAAAGGTCCATACATTATCCAGGCTCTACAAGGAAACAATACATATTATTTGAAGAACTTGGATGGTACAACATTGGACAATGAATTTTGGAGTTGAAGCCCGAAGAGAAGGCTCTAAGCCTCAGAAGTATCATTGTCATACATATAATAAAGCAGCAGGAAAAAGAAGATTGTAGAATACAGTCAAAGTCATTCAGAGGCTATCTGATCAACTGTTCTTGACTTTTCACCAGGAAAAGCCATCCCTAAGTGGAGCCAGTGTTAGGCCCTTATACTAATAGGTGTAATATGTGATTGACTTGATGAGCTCTGTAATATGCTCATACCCTTTCTTGCTGCAAAGGTTTTCCATATTTAATAATAAAAAATCAAAAATTTAAAAAATGTAAAGAGGGTATACCCTAGAAGAAAAATCAAAGGGTAAAAACAATAAAAGATGGTCAAAAAATTGAAAGAAAATGAACCCCAAACAAAAAAGACCAGGAAAGTGTGCAAGTTTAAATGCCACTACTTTTTCGTTTTGTGTAATAAACAAATTGTGTGTAGTTTATTACTTATGCCACAACATGAATAGTCAAACTGTTTAAACTTGGCTCATTTATCTTTCAATTTCATGTTGTAGAAATAGAGAATAAATATCTGACCAAACAGTGTAATCTTGGCAGATAAGTAGATAGATAGAGTAAATAAAAGAGGCTCAACAGTGTAATATGAGCCCTTGGATATAATAAGTGTAGATTTAGGTAGAAATCATTATGTAAAAGAAAAAGAAGTTGAAAAGGGTTTTCCAGTTTAAGTGCACCCTAATAAAGGAGAAAAAATGCTAGTTTTAAGTAGGTAGTTGATGTTGCAGAATCATGTGTGATGGATAATGTCTCTAAATGTGTTAATATTTCATTTTTCATCATAAGGCGAAGGCATACACGACATTGAAGACATCACAAGCAAAGAAAAGTCACAATGATTAACTCCCCTTCTCATTTTCCCTAATTATTCACTAATTTCCCCTAAGCACTAAGCTATTTGCTAAATTGGAGGGGCTCAGAGCATTTCCCTGACTTTTGGAGGGATTGGACCTTCGGCCCAATAATTTCAAAAGCCTAAGTACTTAAAACCATCATTTATTCACTCTTATAAGTCTTTTCCTAAGTAAAATCCTATTTTACTTAAGAAAAATACACAATATCACATAAAATCCCTTTTTCACTTAAGCCTAAGTTAAATATACACTCTAATGTTTTACTTAGCGCTTTTTTATTACATTTTTTTCATATTAATTTCTAACTCATATTATAGAACTCGCGAATGAAAGTTCACCCTTTCCCATATTATTACATATATATAAAAACCTCGAAATATTAATACCCCACCCCTTTGGTTAATTATAACCATAAGTATGTTTTAATAGGATTAACTAGTTAACCCGTAGCTAGTTAACAACCCTAATCTCCCGTTGCATTAGCAAAGAACTAATTAACCCTCACGGTTAATTAAGAACCTCCCCGACCTATCATATCACCCCTAATACAATTAATTAACTTTTAATTGAGTCGGGCCCGCTCATATTAAAACATGTCCGATCGTACCTCCCTTCACCCGTTCGATCGTGCTCCCCTCATTCGACGATCATTATTCATATCGCGCATCCCTTGGTGACTGTACGTTAATGCACGATCACAAAGTGGTTTTTGCACTGTACCTCCACGACGCGGTAAGCAACCAATGGAATCGCTGGCTCCCGACAGAATACCACTCGACCCCAAAAGTGGTGTGACACCACACCACTTACCGCCCTTTGCATACGACAAATTGTCATGTCTTGCTTACGTCATCCGTTCGAATAAAAAAAAAAAGCTCGCCAACCTTGATTTTGTTAAATAAAACAAACAAAGTGTCGTTTTCATTATTTCGTATTGGAAACTTGCTCTCTCATGTAAAAACGACGAAGTCAACTATCCAAGATTTTCAACCGCCACCTGGTTAAGAAAATTTGCAGTGACACAGCTCGGAACCTGTGATCCATCCTGTCATTGCACTGTTCACTTCCACAATACATGTATTTATTCAATTTCCACCGAAACCCTGCAAGTTTTGGTTTTACACTGTATATTCCACAGAAAAAGGCCAAATTTAGTACAAATTCAATCTTTGTTTCACTATATAGGTTCCCAAACCTATTGTTTTGCCTATTTTTCACAGAAAACCAAATTCCATTTCTGAATCCACAAGAACTAGAAATGGAAACCCCTATAGCTCTGAATGTCGCACTCATGAATGCTCCTCACAAAGATTTAGATTATCTATCTCTGGCCGATAAAGATTTTCAGATAAAAGACTTATCTGGTGATAAAAGCCACCTTAAGGTCTTTTTCCAATCTAGAGATAGTTATCTGAATGGCTCTGACATGTTAGGACTGTGGGAATCTAACCTTCCCATGTATTTCCTCCCCTCAGTCCATGTTTTCCCAGATATAATTCATCAATGCTGCACCAATTATGACCCTAATCATAGAGCAGTTATGTCCCCAAGTCAAACAATCATTTTCCCCATAATTGCTCAATCCATCAATGAAATGTTGCAATATCACTTCAGTCAAGCTCTCACTCCTATTTGCATGGGGTATTTACTTGAAAAATCATCTCAATTGTCCCAATTAGAACTAAATCGCATTTGTCAGACCTTGATGTTACAGAAACATCAACCCAAGGGTCCACCTCCTTATCTGCAAAATTTCTTCACAGAAATTGGAAGACTCATTGTTGATATGATATCTCTAATTATGAGATTTAATACTAGTGAGTTTGTTGATGAGATAACCCTAGTGTTGTTGTCAATTTTTACTCTTGGATAGTCTCTTGCCGTTAAGTATGATTATGCCTCCTATATTGCTAACACAATTCATGACCAGTTCTTGAGATTAGATAATGAAGGGGTTTTTCAAGTATACTACCTTCATATATCATGTCATGTTGTATTATCAGTCAAAAAACTTTCCTTTCCCTATCATGAAACTTGACACCAGAGATAATCAGAGGTCTGTCATCTTTTGGAGTCCCATCTTCCATAATTCCATTGAGTCTCCTTACACCTACAATGAGTTCATTGATCTGTTTTTCTATCCAGTAACCACTTTATTGGCAGGAGTTTCCCCTCCTAGGACCAGTGGTGATATAAATAAAATCCTCTAGCTCTCCAAGCAGTACAGGATAGGTGATTGGTACCTATATAAGAATCATACAGAAATCAGGATCTATGGGTGTGAGCTCTGTCCTTTTAAGCTACCAAAGTATGTTCCAATGAGACTTTTTGCATTGGAATATTTTAGGCAAATGATAAATGCAGACCTAGTCTATTTTATAATGCCAAGAAGAAAGCTTAACTTAGAATCAAGAACCGGCTAGGCCCTTTTGTCTGCGACACTAGGGAAGCATGGAAAGAAGCAGAATTTTGTTTAGAAGAGCATCTTAAGTTACAAAAGAGTTTTGGGTGGATACCATATGACCCTAACTGTTACACAAAAAATTGTCACCATGACTTTCTACAATTTGTGTGAGTCCATCAACACTCATACATACCTCCTTTGAAAGTCTTAAACCTCAGCTCTTCATGTCAAGCCTTGAAAATGGGAGAAAGACCTTAAAAATATCTTAAATCCCGGTTTCACACTTTCTCCTAGCATTGCTTGCGGTGCCGTACCCAATGGTCATGTCCCCTGTGAGCCTGACCGCTTTGTCTGTTAAGTGATGGGTGCTGACCCTTGTAAAAGTTAAAAAGGCGCGAGTTCATTCTTAAAAACTTATCTTGGGTCACTTATGGATGCTTCTAGAAGGAATATTGCGCTGGAAAGTCCGCTCCAACTTGGTTCATCCATTCAATAACTAAGGGAGCTAGCTCCATGATATGAGGTGCTTATCCCATTGAAGCAGGAACTTATCCCTTCAATGGTGGACCTGCAACTTCCTTCATTTGCACTATAAATTCAGGTATTGGGCTGGTTGTAGGGGAGGTTGAAAGCTGAAGATTCTTGAGGGTAAATGCTGCTGGAAATTAGACTTCCTTTTTGAGCTTGTGAGAGGAGAGATCACATACCTTTCATTTCATTTGGGAAGTGAGTGAGGCTTATCAAAGTAGAGGAGACTCCTCCTGGACCCTGGAAAGAGCTTGTGCAACATCAAGGCAAAGGTTGTAAGGTTCTTTTATTCATAAAGTTAATACAATCAAGTTAGTTTTTCTCAATGAACTGTCTCTAATGGTTTATTTTATGAGCTCCTTGATCTTCATAATGAACATGTTTTATTATAGTATCTATGCAGGTGTTATTTGATGTATGTTTGTTTGTGTATATAGGTTATTAAAAGGGAATTGCTTGAAGCTGTTGAAACAAAGCTGCCACAAACAAGCGTTGGACCGAGGTAGGGTCTATTATACCTCTTAGTTTTCATTTATGAATTGAAACATGTTTAGAGAAAAGTAGATTTGTTTGTGCTGCTTGTTGCTAGATATCACTTGATACTAGGGAGATCGGTCTTGTCCACAAGAACAATTTATCCGACCAACAAATTGGCGACTCCACTCGGGACTCGTTTGGTTTTGGTTTTTGATTTGTCTTTGCTTTGACTTGAGAAAATTGAGTTTTGGTTTCTGATTTTGCCTTGATGTGTGTGGGATTGGGCACTTGTTAGATTCCGGTTTGATTTTTATTTTTCGGATTTTTGGAAGAGGACCGCACCTTCTGTGTTAGGTACAGTGCGGACCTGTCCGCACTATTACAGTATAACACAGAGCGGTACCACACCTCGTTCTACTGGGAGCCTGCAGACCCTATCAAAAGTTTGAAAAACCTAAGATCCATCCGCCCAGTTAGGTTTAGTTTTTGTCCATAGCTGTTAGTTTATGCCCAGATCTGCACTTGTCTTGACAAAAGTTCCTTGTGAGTTAGTTTTCATTGGCATTCTTGTTTGAAGTGATTTTCTAGAAGTTTTGCCTATTGGATTGATTTTTGCTTGGTCTTTGTAATAGCTCAGAGATCAGAAGCCTTAGAGCCTTAGATCACCCTGGTCTCTCTAGTCTTCTTGCTGAGTTTGACTAGTTTATGAAATCTATCCTTGAAGAGAGCTAGATCCCATTTTTCCCTTTTGCAAAACTTTGATTAAACTTGATTGAAAGTTTCGAATTTCATTTTTTATTAAAACATAATGGGTGTTTGTGATTAGTTTCTTGAGCTGAACAAATTGATCCTTAGTTAGCTGAAAAACTAAGTTAAGCATCCTCAAAAACATTTCAAGTTTCTTTTCAATCCATTTTTTGTTTAGATCTCAAGATTAGATTATAGTTTTGAGTTTTTCATAGAAATTATAGAAGCTTGTTGACAAATTTGTTTTCAATAGTTTTTTGAGTTTTTCTAGAAATCATAAAAGCTCTCTTAAAAGAATTGTTTGTTCTTGTAGTTTTTGATTGTTGAATAGCAAAGGGATTTTTCGTGAGCATGATTAGTAGTCTAGTTTTTTAAATTCTTTGAAAAAGACAAAAAGTTTTCCTTTCAGTTGTATGTTAAGAGAAAGATTTGATTTTCAAAGCATTGCATTTTCAACTCTTCCTTACCTAGAAATTCATTGAAAAGGAAAAGGAATTGTTATCATCTTAGGTGCATTTTTTTTAGTGTTTTGGAGTCGAGTCTTCACACCATAAAGTTTCATCTCCGCACCCATTGAATTAAGAAACAACCAATAAAATTAACACTTAATTAAAATCCATCTAGCAATCTTTTTATTTTCTAGGGCTCTTTTCACCAACATAGCTTAGGCTAGTATTTTGGAGTAGGGAGTAATTAACTCTCCAAGATAGTTTAAATAAACAAGTAGTCAATCTTGCGGTAGGGATAAATTCCAATTGTTACATCTATGCTCTGGGAAAGCTCCTCTTAAAGGAGAAGCACGAGATCATATCTGAACCAGTGTGGGAATCAATCCTTCCTCATTGGGAATGATAGAAGATATTCACATATTAAAAACGATAAACCTCAGATTGACCATTGTCGAGGAGCCTGAGGTCACTTGTTGGTAAACCTTGGATTATGTCAAGGAGCCTTCAAGGGGATTGAGCTTGTTACTCTGCCCTTGCGTGCGTATCAGATCGTAGACTATTCCCCCAGGTATATTTGATTCCATTGGTGACCTTAGTGACCATAATATTTAGGATTCTTTCCTAGGTGACGGTTGTAGAGCCTCTACTCTACACCTACTTATCTACCATTTTCCTCAATCTTTCCTTATCTTTCCTTATCCTTTGCCTCATTTTCACCATAAAACCACCCAGATCATTACATTAGGTGTTATTAAGCATGATTAAGTAAGTTTTGCTAATGGATGACTATTTGTTTAGATTTTGACTTACTTGCAGGAATCCCGCAACTATCTGATGATCCTGCAGCTATCTGAAGATCCTGCAGCTACCTGAAGATCCTGCAGCCTTTTTGTTAAACGCAATGTTCCACGTGTCGGTTTGCCAGATAAGCCACATGGGCACTTAGGTGTCAACGTGCTCGAGGTTCCTGTCCTATTTTTCCAGCCATCCACGTCATCTTTATCCACGGTCAAAGCTGGGCAAGTCACGGTCAACTCAAGGCAGTTTAACGGTGATTGTGAGATGCTTGGTCACGTAATCTTAAACGGTGATTTGTCCACGTTCTACAGATGGCAGGGGACATGATCCAACATGGGATTCATTACCCATGACGACAGAACCACTAACTCCTCCACGCAGCCGCATGAAGTGTCAAAGAACCATGAATACGCATAACAGTTCATTTACTTTTCAGTTAATTAGTTGCACGGATAGGCTATCTTAGAAACTTCTATAAATAGCTGCGTCTGTGTACGCTCATTAGGTTTTTTATCAGTTGTATTTTGATGAACCTGTGTTATATTTTAAAGCATTCTAAACTCTGTTTTTAGTGCTATTCTAGCACTCTGTTTTATACATTTTCTGCAATGAAGAAATAGACATAGCACTGTTTTGAAGTTTCCAGATCTCTGAGTTTTCCTTGTGGCTGAATGGACAGAGGGCCCCTGCTCATTTCTGCCACTGTAAAGTATTTTATGTGCAGTAGCATTTTCTTTACTTGTTTATTTCCTTAAGCATGTATAATTTCTTTTATTTGCTTTCCCTTCTTTCAAGCTGATCAGTGTTATTTCCTTGCAGATTTCTTTTAGCCTGGGATTTGTGTGTGTATTTGCTTTAATGTCTAATGGTAGTTGCAATTGTCTTATTCATTATGCTTCCCTCTTTACTCTGTTTTTTCTAGATTAGCTTTAGCATAGTTTTACAAGTTGGATGCTAACTAGTTTATGCTCTCTTTATCATGAATAGCTTATCTTTCAAGAGAACAGAATATTGATTAATTGCAGCTTGTATTTGAGTAGATTTTGCTTGTGATACTAACACTTTTTCCACTTGTTACACACAATCACATATGTAGGAGCAGTATGTTGGAAAAGGTTTAAGTAGTGTTACAATTTGTCAATTAAAGTAGATTAGAG
>APFE031110474.1:0-32743 GCA_000404065.3 Pinus taeda | reverse complement strand
GTGCATTTTTTAGTGTTTTGGAGTCGAGTCTTCATACCATAAAGTTTCATCTCCACACCCATTGACTTAAGGAACAAATAATAAAATTAACGCTTAATTAAAATCAATCTAGCAATCTTTTTATTTTCTAGGGCTCTTTTCACCAACATAGCTCAAGTTAGTATCTTGGAGTAGGGAGTAATTAACTCTCCAAGATAGTTTAAACAAACAAGTAGTTGATCTTGCGGTAGGGAGAAATTCCAATTGTTACATTTATGCTCTGGGAAAGCTCCTCTTAAAGGAGAAGCACGAGATAATATCTGAACCAGTGTGGGAACCAATCCTTTCTCATTGGGAACGATAGAAGATATTCACGTATTAAAAATGGTAAACCTCAGATTGACTATTGCCGAGGAGCCTGGGGTCACTTGTTGGTAAACCTTGGATTATGTCAAGGAGCCTTCAAGGGGATTGAGCTTTTTACTCTGCCCTTGCATGCGTATCGGATCGTAGACTATTCCCCCAGGTATATTTGTTTCCGTTGGTGACCTTAGTGGCCATAATCTTTAGGATTCTTTCCTAGGTGATGATGGAGGGAAGATCCCACTGTACCTAGAGAAAACGTTGACTAGACTCACTTGGACTCTCTGGGGGATTATCTTCACTCGAGATGGTTATAGTGGAGAAACTTGTGCCAGTCTGTTTCATTAAGCAGGTTGTCAGGGTAACTGTTCCAACTGCCATTTCTGTATTGAATTCTGCAACGTTGGATTTCATCACCAACTAGTGTTTTCGCTCTGGAAAGATACTGTTTGTGTGTGGTTTGCTCTCCTAGATTTATTAGGCGTGTGCTTCAATTTTTTTGGTTCTTTAGAGACTTTAGGTGGTTTTCTTGAGATTTCCTTTGTTTTCATGTGAAGTAATTAACTAATTAATCATGGCTGAATTACCAAGACAATCCCGTTGACTTCGGGGGCAGCCTCCCGAATTTACACCAAGTCAACTTGAAGGGATGCGAGCTCTTGTCACACCTAGTGAAAGTAGAGTTGGGTCACCAGAGGCTGGAGAATATTCGTTAATCATACATCTTGATCATCTAGTTCAAGCAACAGAATATATTTCTGAACTGATTTCATTTTCCGAAGTTACTAGTAGTATTACTCCTACTAGTTCATTAGCCGAAGAACCTGAAATATCTGAACCTAAAACTGAACCTGCTGCTACTCCATATTCGGGATTTGCTTCTCCTGTTTCTAGTGATCCTAGTTCACCTAGGGAAAAAACTATCATTACCCAAAATCTTCCTTCTGGACTCATTTCCATAGAAAAACTTGTAAGTCCGAACGAAGATATAAGCATCCCCAAAAATCAACCAGCTATCGAACTTAGGGAGCGTGAATCCATTTTCTACAGTCTCATTAGAGGTGATGCTTGGTATATTTTGTTGACCAACTTTTTAAAAAATCTAGGTTTCGCGTCTTCACCACCTCGATTTCCTTTCCATCCAACACCCAGAGGTTATTATCCTCCTTTGAATATGTCGAGACAGTCATCCTTGTTTTCTCAGATGCCAGGAACTTTTTTACATGGCGGTCCTTCTATTCCTCCTGGGTATCAGTCTTTATCTGGTACGTTTTTAGGAGCATCTCCTCAACCCATCGAATATTTAGTATCTCCTGGTAATAGCGGAACTAAACTGTTAAGTGTCGAAGAGATTCTTATGATGTCTGGTACTACTCCTAACCCGCAACCTCAAGGTAGTTCAATACCGCCTGCGGGCAGCCGCAAGGTACTCAAATACTGCCTAGGGGGCAACCTCAAGGGAGTCTATTACCACCTAGGGGGCAACCTCAGGGACAATACATCCCTACGGGACATTATTTTCCTCAAGGTCAACCCCAGTACCAATATGTACCTCAAGGTCAACCCCAGTATCAATATGTGCCTCAAGGTCAGTACCAACCTCAAGGTAAATACCAACCTCAAGGTTTCCAACCACCTTCAGGTCAATCATTTGTTCAAGGAACGAGAAATGTACCGTATAATTATCAACCTTACACTCAACCTGGTTTTGGTCCTCAATATGCTCAACTTGTTATGGGTCCATACCCCGGAATGAACATGGTGTGGGATCAACAGGCTTCGCAACCCAGTGTGCAGTTGTCATCTCAATCTGGACAGCCTTTGGTTTCTGGTTCACCCCAGCAACCTGTCCAACCTACTACTCAAACTTCTACACCTGGGGTAGTTCATCAACCTGGGCCTAGTTCACCTCGAACTCGACCCCAAACGTCTGCTGCAACTACTACGACCTCTGTTCAATCCACCCCACCTATTTCTGGAGTATCAGGAGCTCCAGTTTCTACTGCTCCTGTATCAACTCCTCAGGCCTCTTTACCTCAGTCCGGACCTATAATCCAGACTCTGGTTTCAATGCCTGTAGGACAACCTGGGCCTAGTACGGTTGTTACAAGTCAACCCCAATTTACTTATCAACCGTACCAGGGACTACCAATTCGGTCTTGCTGTGTAGAGCCCGGCTTATTAGTATCAACCATACCCTGGGTATACTTATCAACAACCTCAACAACCCCAATATGGTCCGGTTAATCCTGGTTTTCCAGGAGGATATAATATCCCAAATGCAAATCCGATTCCAAGTTATCCTGGATATCCTCCTCCTGGGGCTGGTCTTATGACCCCAATTTTTCAGGATCTGAACCATCAGTTACCGTTTATAGCAACTTTGGATTTACCTGACTTGTCGCGCCTTACGAATGATCCCATTAATTATCTTCCGTTTTGGCCGCCAATGCCGAATAAGTTGCCCAGTGATATACCAAAGTTTGAGGGGAAGTTAGGAGAAGATCTGTCTAATCATGTGATGACTTACCATCTCTGGTGTGCATCGAATTCCATTATAGATGATTCATTTCATCTTCGTCTTTTTCAACGCACTTTGATTGGCCTTGTAGCCAAGTGGTACATTGAGTTGCCACGAGGCTCTTTTTACAATTTTAGTTAGTTATCCACTTCCTTCCTTACTTATTTTTAGCTGCTAGTCCGATATGACAATGGAATGGAATTATTAACTTCATTAAAACAGTCGACATCCACATATATTTCAAACCATATTCATGAATGACGACGTCAAAGTCGTTTAGTGAAAGTTTTTATCCCGGACCAAATTTTGGCAGAATGGTTTGTAAAATCATTATTACCTAAAATAACTGAAGATATAGCCAAGGCAGGAGTAGTTACTGAAAAGAAAGTAATTTCTCAAGCTCAGTACTTGACTTAGTTTATACGCAGTCAGGTAATTTAAAGGAGAAAATCCCCGACCTTCCAAAATAAAATCAAATAACTGCACCTCCCTCAGGGTCTCATGCCGCGGACGGTATGATTGGTACTGTTAATACCAAAAGTAAGAAGAAATCCTCCAAGAATTCTTCTCCTATTATAACTTTACCAGATTCCCCGAAGGGAGAGTCTTCAACTAAAATTTCTGCTGATGTCCATGTCGTAGAATCATCTACGGCCAAATGAAAATATGGCAGTAAGAAGAAAGGCAAGAAGAAGAATAAGCAAAACTTGAAGGAGAAATCCGATAAACCTGAATCTATTGACGAGAAACGTAAACCTCGCTATCCTTGTCTCATCTGCGATGAAGAGCATTTTACAAGATATTTTCCACATCGTGCCGAGGTTGCGAAAATCGTCAAAGGTTCTCAAACACCTACCGTTTTGAAGGATCCTTTTCCGAGTCAAGACAGTAAGATGATCAGTTCTTCCTCTAGTGCCTCAGAGGAACCCATAATGATGATGTCCCATGTAAGGATTGTGACACGATCGCAAGATTATGGAAGTAAGAGTCCTATTGGTGGTAAAGAAGCGGAATCTTCTAATTCCAATCCATCAACCTCAGCTCCGTCTGGTTCCAATCTGTTACAGATCGAGAAAACTAATCCCGACTTAGTAATAAAACTGCCTGCTAAAGGTATACTTTGAAAGTCAGCTTTCAATCCACATGCGAGAGCTGCTCAGAACTATAACATTGTTGAAGATTTAGTTGTTTCCCCTTCAACAATGTCGGCTTTGGAGGTGCTACAATCTTGTCCAGCACAACGTAAATTGCTATTGTTGGCTATAGGAGTTGTTGATCTTCAGGACTCAAACCTCATAGTCTTCGATTCAGAAAATAGTACACCTCATTTACCTTATCAAATGGCTTTCCAGATTCCAATGTTAGTCAAAAAAAGACCTTGCTTTAGGACTGTGATTGATGAGGGAGCTTCGACGTGTATTATGTCAATATAGTGTTGGAAAGCCCTTGGTTCTCCTACACTTAATCAACCCCTAACAATTCTGAAGGCCTTTGATGACCGAGGGTTTCATCCTTATGGCATTTTGCAGGACTTGCCTATAAGGGTTGAAGGAAAAACTGTTAATCTAGATGTGGAGGTGGTTGATACCCCTCTAGATTACAACCTTCTTTTGGGTCATAGCTGGTCTTACGCCATGACTGCTGTTGTTTCATCGGTCTTTCGGCTTATCAAGTTTCCACATAATGGAAATATCATTGCAATAGATCAGTTAACTTACTTTTCATCCGACCCATCCTCTGCTGAGAGTATTCAACATGTTGGTGAAACCGCTATCCCTTATAAGGATGTTGGGCTAGGATTAGTTAAAGATTCTGGTTTACTCGAAACATTTTCATTTCCTCCTCCCAACGTACCGTCTCCTTTCATGACTATTCATATGATTTCGTTAGAATCCATTGTTCATGACGATCCTTGGATCGTTCCATTCAATTTCGAGGTGGACTTTTTTGGTGATGCCATGCCTTTGAGCCCCTTTGAAGTTTCTTATCAGGCTGTACAGTCGTTTTCCAACTCAAGTTCAATCAATCTTGATCTAGTGAATGAGATCCATGGAGAATCATTTTCAATTTCAACCTCAGATTCAACAACCTTTTCTGAAACTGTTCACACTGATGAGAAAATTCGGGAACTTTTGTCTGTTGATGCGTTACCATGGGAAGATCTTCATCATCAATCTTCGTTTTTAACTGAGATTGATCATTTTGAGAATGATTTTTCATCTATTTTTACTGGTAAATATGTCAAAGAACCGCAGAATCCATTGAAACATCCTGATTCTGAACAAAATTTAACAAATATTTCTCAAATGGTTCCTATCGACATTTCAGTCAAACCTAGGATTGCTGAAAACATTCACATAGGTGCTTCTTGTACAGACACTGAAGTCGAAACATATAAAGCCCTATTTCAAGAATTCTATGACGTGTTTGCTTGGTCCTATGAGGAAATGCCAGGAATTGATCCTTCAATTATTGTTCATGAGATCAAAACCTACCTGGATGCTAAACCTGTCCGGCAACATTTGCGTCAGATACACCCACGAAAAGCTGCTACCATCAAAACAGAAGTTGAGAAATTACTTAAAGCAGGTTTCATTTATCCAATTCCTTTAACGGATTGGGTATCGAATATTGTTCCGGTTACTAAGAAACAAGGGACAATAAGAATATGTATTGACTATAGGGATATCAATCGTGCTTGTCCCAAGGAAAATTATGCAACACCCTATATCGATAAAATTATCGATGATTGTGCCGACAGTGAAATTTTCTCCTTTATGGATGGCTTTTCTGATTACAATCAAATTAACATTCTACCTATCGATCAACCAAAAACGGCATTCATCTGTCCATGGGGGACATTTTCTTATTGCAAGTTACCTTTTGGATTGAAAAACGCTGGAGCAACTTTTCAAAGGGTTATGTCTTATGCGTTTCATGACATCAAGCACATTTTGCAGCCCTATCTCGATGATTTACCTGCCCATACTTTACGTAGAGCCGACCATCTCACTCATTTACGAGCAATTTTTATGAGATGTAGGCATTATCGGATTAGGCTAAATCCGCACAAGTGTGTTTTCTGTATAGAAACGGGTCGTTTACTGGGATTTGTTGTATCCAAAGCCGACATTCATGTCGATCCTTCGAAAGTTGAAGCTATCGTCAAGTTACCACCTCCTTCGAATCTTCGCCTACTCTAGAGTTTGCAAGGGAAAGCAAACTTTTTACATCGTTTCATTCCTAACTACGTCGAGATTACAAAAGGTTTCACCCGTTTGTTGAAACAAAACACTCCATTCTTTTGGGATGAGATAGCTGACAAATATTTCGATGATCTTAAACACGCGTTGACTCATGCGTTGTTATTGCATCCTCCCAACTACAACCAGGATTAATTCTTGTACCTCGCCACTTCCCATTCCACCATTGGGGTGGTTTTAGTTCAACAGGATGAATTTGAGAGTGAACATGTGATCTATTATCTTAGTCGGACTCTATCTCCGATTGATTTAAAATATTCACATGTGGAGAAACTAGCTTTGGCAGCAGTACAAGCTGTTCAGCGATTTCGTCATTACATTTTGTTACGCAAAACCATGGTCATTTCTGACTGTAACCCTATGCAATACATTTTGACTAAACAATTGCTAGGGGGCAAGTATTCCAAATGGATTGTCATCCTATAGGAATTTGACTTGGAATTTGAAAAGGCCAAGTCAAAGAAGTCTTTGGTTTTTGCGGAATTGATGTGTGCCTTCCCTCGTGCTGATACCGAACATGTGGCGGAAGAACCCATTACGGATGAATCCTTGTTCCTTATTAGCACTATTGATCCATGGTATGGAGATATCATTGTCTATCTCCAGACCCAATCTTTTTGGCCCGACATCTCATGATCTCAGCGCTAGAAAATACGCTTACAATCCCAACCTTGCACTATTATTGGAGATACTCTTTATCCTCGTGGGGTGGATTCTGTTTTTCGTTGTTGTCTTACTCATGACGAGGCTGAAAAGGTTCTTAATGACTGTCACTCTAGAGCATGTGGTGGTCATATGTCTGGGTATGCCATAGCCCAAAAGATTTTGTGCGTTGGCTATTTCTGGCCATCCTTATTTAAAGATTGTATCACTACAGTCCAAAAATGCCACAATTGCCAAATTTTTTATCGTAAGATGCGCGCTCCCCCTGCTCCTCTCTACCCTATAATTGCCGTCGGTCCATTTGCAAAATGGGGTATTGATTTTATTACATGTAAACCTCACTCGGCCGGAGGGCATGCATATATCATCCTTGTGGTAGATTATTTTACCAAGTGGGCCAAGGCGATGTCTACATTTTCGGCAGACGGCAAAACTGCTACAATTTTTGTTTTCAATCATATAATTTCTATGTTTGGTGTTCCTCAAGCGATTATCACTAACCATGGGAGTAATTTTCGAAACATCATGATGACTGAACTAACATATCAGCTTGGCCTGCGTCACGATAGTTCCACTCTATATTACCCACAGGAAAATGGTCTGGTTGAAGCAATCAACAAAGTTCTAGTCACCATGATCCGACGAATCATTGGGATTCATAGGTCGAATTGGCATAACATGTTATTTTCAGTGCTTTGGGCATACCGAACCTCCATCAAAACATCAACAGGTTTTACTCCCTTTCAATTGGTTTACAGTTTAGAGGCAGTATTACCCATTGAATGTGAAATCCCGTCATTACAAATTGCTATACAATTATTACCAGCCACTTCCGAAGAGGAAAAACGTTTATTATAATTAGCTCAAATATATGAGAATTGATGTAATGCTGCATTAGCTGTTGAAACTCATGCCAAAAGAATTAAAGCTCAGTATGATCAGAATGTTACACCCCAAAATTTTTCGGAAGGAGACCTAGTCTTACTTTACAATCAAGCAAATGATAAGCTAGGGGTTGGAAAATTTGTACCCATGTGGCATGGTTCGTTTATTGTCAAGCGAAAGCCGGCAAAAGGGGCCTATGAATTAGAATATTTTGATGATGTCTCTTTAGGTAAGCCTAGGAATGGACTTTATCTAAAGCGATATTATGCTTAAAAGATTAGTGTGGAGATTTTTTAGACTATTTTCTTTCTAAGTTTGGTGTGTTTTTAGATTAAGAATGCGTGCTTTACTTCAGAGAGTGTTTTTCATCATTATTTCTGCTTATCTTGATTTTACTCTTGATATTGCAGATGTCGATGCCTCTCCAAACATACATCGGTTTTGCTGATGGCGCTTGTCGTAGTACACGAAACATCTCTTCCGTAACTTGGGTTATCTATTCACCCTCTGACGAGTTAGTATCTATGCATGGGGTAAGCCTCGGTCAAACAACGAACAACATTGCAGAATACAGTGCAGTGATTGAGTTATTATCTGAATCCATTTCATTTGGAATTTAGAGTTTGATTGTTAGATTAGATTCAGAACTCGTTGTATTACAGCTTAATAGAGTTTATGCCATTAGAAATCCGGTGTTATTACGATTATTTTTGAGAGTCTGTCTCTTGGAACGAGAATTTGATTACATCGAATATCAGCACATTCCAAGATATTTAAATATATTAGCAGATGCAGTTGCTTCTCGAATGTTAAATAGACATTTGCATTAAATCAAATAGTAAATTTAAAAACATCCCATAACATGTTTTGCAAGGTAACCAATAATAGTAATATAGCATAGCATAGGAGTGTGTCAAAATATACATCGTCTTTGATCATAGGTTGAAAAACACCTTATGATCAGCAAAAATGATAGCACAAAAAGTCCAAAAATGAGTCTACAAGGCAATCATCCATCACTGGTGATGATCACGATAAGACACCACTGCTCGGGCCACCCTACAAAGGAACCTCCTAAAAGGTCCTGGGACCCCAATCACATAGCGCTGAAGTCTAAGAGGAATGTCATCTATGCTGGTCTCCGAAATATCTGCTGTTAAGCGCTCTAGATGACCCTCCAATTTGGCCAAGGTCTCTGCTGATTGGTCGTGTGGGGCCAGTGCTGCGGTAGCTGGCTGTCTTCGATCATAAGGCTGGAGAGAGGCTGGTCGCCGTGGATCCACATCTGCATTTAAACTTTTTACTATTAGTTTTGGGACGATTTAAAAACAAAAAAAATATATAATTTAAAATGTTGAAAACAATTTTACCTCTATCATCCCATTGCTCTCCTGGTGGAAGAGCCATGTCGAGATCACCACGATAATCCATCCCAGTGTATGGAAAATCCTGAATCACAAAGAGTTGGTTCTCTAACCAATGAAAATACTCGGGTGTGAATCGAACAACCTCGGTACCCTCCTCAGGATGGCAGGCCATGACTGCAACCCAACGCATAACCCTAGGATCTCGGGGAAGTCCAGCCTCAACAGTAAGTTGTTGTGGAACCAACATAGGTACCCTCTCTAGGGCAAAACTCACAACTAAATAACCATATCCAAAGTTCTTCAGTTGTCCATTCTTTGCCCTAGTCATTTGGCCCTTCACAATGGCCAATACAGCATCGCACCAGTTGAAGATGGTGCCTCAGAAGTAGTCTACTGCAATGCGCATCTAGGAACCGGTAGATAGAGGGAATACTGTGCTCCCGTAGAGTCTGGTGATAGTAAAGGTGATCACATTTAGTTCAGGACAGGAAATGGTTTTAACATCTATCCGTTTGTCCGCAGTTTGGTTATTACAAAACTCTAGTCGGAGACTAGCGATAGATTGGCCACCTGGCCTAGATCCAAACAGAGATAATTCCTCGCCTCTCTTGGGCAAGCCAGTCAAGAAGTATATGTCTTCCAGCTCGATTTTGAGCCAGTTGCCACCAATAATGAAACACTGGTCCTGCGTGCTCCACCTGTCCACCAGCCATTGTAGAAAGTCTACCTGCGCCCTCATGCCAGGTATGGTCCAAAATTTAAATAGGCTTCATGCTCTCAATGCCTGTAATGAAGGTGGATGGAGTAATGTGGCTTGATCCACATCTTCATGCTCTATTTCCCGCCAAACAAGCATCTTGTGTACCTACATTGCAAAATAGGTGGTTTAGAACATTTCAATTCAAAATATATGGGGCAAAAATGAAGAATTAAGGGTTTTAAATCTGTGTTCCACGGGGTTCGCACCCATCCTTTTAGAGACAGTGCGTAGTTGCACACTTCTCCTTAAGGACAGGTGTGGCACCCCGAATTTTCCTTGTGCACGAAAAAATCGGGGTGCGCAGGGGCCACATGGCGCACCTGCGCAACTGCCGCGGGCAATTTTTTGCCCAAATTTTCTTCTAAAAATCAATTTTTAAAGCCTAAAACAAATTTTAAATGGATGAAATGCAAGTTAGGGACGATGTGGATTACCTAGAGAAGACGGTTCTCAATTCCGGCGGTCGGATTTTCCGCAATCTCCACAGGAAGTTTTCTTACCAAAAGCTCTTACTTTTTACTCCAAAGCCAAACGGTGAAAATGAACTTTTAAAAGCCCTTTTTATAAGATTTTTTGAATAAATAAATTTAATTTATTTATTTTTTACTTTGAAAAGGTCACTTTTGGCACATTTTTATTATTTTAAAAACAAATATGAGTAATGTTTACAGTTTTTGTGCAGAATATTGGGTATTCAGGGAGAATTGGTCATTTTCAACAAAAACACATAGGAGTCCTCTTTAAGCTCTTTTCTGACTCGTAAAATATGAAAAGATTGCCGTGTTTTTCTTTTTAAACTCGTTAAAATGGAATAAAAAATATGGTCCACTTACAGCTCTTTTCTGACCGTATAAACATGAAAAGATTTCCGGACTTTTGTCGTTTTGAGTTCGATATCGGTAATAAAACGACGTGTTTTCGATCGCTTTTTTACTTTTTCAGATTGAAGGCACTAATTATGAAAACTACTCCTTGATCTTAATGGTCAAGCGGTTCTCTCAAGGATTATTTTATACTTTTTCGGGCTTGGGAGACACAAATTTACGAAAAAGGACAACCATGGAGTTTTCTTAAGTTTTTCTTCTCACTCCCTAAAATTGAAAAACATTGAGTTTCTCCTATACTGGACTCGTTAAAGTTTAACAGTAAAGGACCTGTTCAATTACAAACAGGAAAAAACCACTCCTTCTTAGGGTTCGAATCTAAACTAAGTTGGGCTCATCTGAAGGATGAGCTTATAACCAAGCAAATGTTATCCTCCTCAAGCTTGTCAAAAATAAAGAGGTACTTGCTAGAGATGATGGGGGAAAAGAGAGAAAAATGAACCCGTTTGTTATACTTTGTGTTTGAAAAACTTTCCATCACTCTTGAACATGACACTTTTATTCACTTGGGTTGGGAAATTCTTTACCTATCAGTTAATCAAGCCACATTGAAAGTCTTCAGCCAGTTTCCGGGTATTAGCTTTGGGTCAATTGTCACCAAGTCATCTGCAGTGTTGTTATGTGTTCAAGAGGTCTGTGCAAATAAACCATTCACCTACAAAATATCTATCATCCATCATTGACCATCCCTGAGTTAGTTCTTGCCAAATATATTTCTTCAGACTTGATCTAGGATTTCGTGTTATGGGCTTGCCTATGACAGATTGCTTTCTATCAACTCCAAATCATTATCTAGAAAGATGATCTAGAAATCATTAGTACCTTGGAATCTGCATGCCTCAATGGCAAGTTTCTCGCCTTTGAAGATAGGTTGCATCATTGACCTTTGATCAAAGGATTCTGTGATGTGTTCGACATCGAATCATTCATTCACATTTCATAGATTGTACTGAGTACTTTGAGGGCCATTGACATTACTGGTGGTTCCTCTCACACTTGTTAACAGTTTACATCATTGACTGGTAATCAAGTGGTTTCTACCATGTTCGACTTCGACACATTCATTCACATGGATAGAATCATACTAGTTCGGGAAGTAGAAATGAAGACCCTGGATCTAGTTTCCACCATCCAAGCTGCTAGGAATTTTGTTATCATTATATAGTGGACTATTCATAAACAGATGGCTGCACCCATACTGTGTCCATATGTTTCTACTTGTGATGTAATACAAAATCATTCCTGCATCAGAACAATTTTAGATAGTTCTTAGTTAGTTTTGATCTGAGTATGGGAATGCCTACCTTAGCGATGATATTTTCACATATATATTTTGTTTTGAATGTTTTTATAGGTTCCGACCGGGGTATCCACAGGAAGATCCTTGAAATGATAAAGTACTTCACTCTTCTTAGATGACAAAAACCATTCTCATCTATTACAGACTTTGCACTTTAGGGGGCAATCTGTTACACAAAAAATTGTCACCATGACTTTCTACAGTTTGTGTGAGTCCATCAACACTCATACATACCTCCTTTGCGAGTCTTAAATCTCATCTCTTCATGTCAAGCCTTGAAAATGGGAGAAAGACCTTAAAAATATCTTAAATCATGGTTTTGCACTTTCTCCTAGCATTGCCTACGGTGCCGCACCCAATTGTTATGTCCCCTGCGAGCCTGACTGCTCTGTCTATTAAGTGATGGGTGCAAACCCCTGTAAAAGTTAAAAAGGCACGAGTTCATTTTTAAAAACTCATCTTGGGTCACTTCTGGATGCTTCTAGAAGGAATATTACACTGTAAAGTCCACTCCACCTTGGTTCATCCATTCCATAACTAAGGGAGCTAACTCCATGATATGAGGTGCTTATCCCATTAAAGGAGGAACTTATCGCTTCAATGGTTGACCTGCAACTTCCTCCATTTGCACTATAAATTCAGGTATTGGGCTGGTTGTAGGGGAGGTTGAAAGATGAAGATTCTTGAGGGTAAATGCTGCTGGAAATTAGACTTCCTTTTTGAGCTTGTGAGAGGAGAGATCACATACCTTTAATTTCATTTGGGAAGTGAGTGAGGCTTTTCAAAGTAGAGGAGACTCTTGCTGGACCCTGGAAAGAGCTTGTGCAACATCAAGGCAAAGGTTGTAAGGTTCTTTTATTCATAAAGTTAATACAATCAAGTTTGTTTTTCTCAATGAATTGTCTCTAATGGTTTATTTTATGAGCTCCTTGATCTTCATAATGAACATGTTTTATTATAGTATCTATGCAGGTGTTCTTTGATGTGTGTTTGTTTGTATGCAGGTTATTAAAAGGGAATTGCTTGAAGCTGTTGAAACAAAGTTGCCACAAAAAAGAATTGGACTGAGGTAGGGTCTGTTACACCTCTTAGTTTTCATTTATGAATTGAAACATGTTTAGAGAAGTAGATTTGTTTGTGCTGCTTGTTGCTAGATATCAGTTAATACTAGGGAGATCGGTCTTGTCCACAAGAATGATTTATCTGGTCAACACTAACAACTGTATATGTGATAGAAGAATGAAGAACAAATTGTCACCATATATTCACCATAGGATCCCAGAGATTGAACAATTTGCAAATATGGATGAATGGAGAGAAGGGACCTTAGTAGAAAATGATAGTGATCAGGTCAATATTGAGAATGTTATGAGAGATCTTGAAAAAATAGTTGACTTGGATTCTTTTGGGCAGGTACAAAGATCAGGAATTGGTGCATCTACTGCTGGAACCTCTCAGTGACCTCCACAAGAAACCAACACACTAGCTACAAAGTCATCCAAAGGCAAAGAACTAGAAACCAATGTTCAAGTCACAGAACAGTCTAAATGTCTAATCAACCTGAAACTTCCAAAGAATAGGTCCAAATGCCAACTCCTCCAACTCAAACCAATGTATAAGAAACTCCCAACTTGCAGACTCCTCTGAATGAGGAGAGGATTAAAAAGAGAGACAGGGAAGTAGCTACCCCTGCCAGTGGACCCTCAGAGCAGCCTGGTACAAAAAGCCTAAGGTTAAATCCCCTTTCAGAGGAGGAATTTGCAGAAGAGACTATAGGTAGTTAGAGGAGAGAAGGAGTAGATATCCAACACACTTTTCCAGTGGGAGGAATATCCACTAGCTCATAGATATAGGAGCTAGAAAGGTAGCAAAGTGCAGAGGTATCATATTTCAGGCCACCAGTGAAAGATGCCTTAGATATCAAGAAAACGTTTACAGAAATCAAAGACAGGAATGATCCATTGAGGTTTCAAATTTATAATCAATATTTGAAAATGGCCCCCATAAATCAACAGAGATTAATGTCAGCCTATGACATTAAAGAGGGCAAAATGATAATGAGCTACTTCAAGCCTAAAGTGCAACAACCTCAATCAACAACAGATTATTTCAAAACAAATTTGGAGGTCATGGCAAAGGATATTCATCCTATGGATCAGATTGAATTGCATAAACAAACTCGAGAAATGATTTATTCAACCTTGACTGGTAAGGCAATGATGGCCCATAGGTTACAAAACTCTTTGGATAACACAACTACCCAACTACACTTAGAGAAAGCCTCCTCCCAGGCTAAAGATAACAAAATAAAGTCTTTAGAAGAAATTATTATTGGATTGGGACATGATCCCAAAGATGTGAAGGGTGTAGAAGCATTAATAAAAAAGAAAGATGAAGAAATTGCTGCCTTGAGGAAGCAGCTAAAGCTACCTCTTTCAAGGCATCCACAGATTGATGAGATTATAAAGAAAAAATATGAAGAAGAACTAATGGATTTACTCTTAAAACTTAATGAGCGACTGAATGAGACTAAGCAAGAATTAGAAAAAGCATTCAAGGACAAGCAGGGAGAGTTGACCTCTCAGCCTCTTGATGTAATACTAGTAGTCTCAACAACAGTCCCTTCCATACTTGGGACAACATTAGCACCAAACATTCCAACAACCACAACAGAGGTGGTCACAGGCACAACAACAGGGATAGCACAGGACAACAGTGCCAATTTGAGCACAGAGGAATTAATAAAGTCAATAGAGGACATGAGACTACAAGTTTCAGAGCTAAAAAGGGTAAAGGAACAATTTGCTAAGCTGCAACGAAGCTATGATCTCTCAAAGATAAATATTGCAGAAAAAACAAGAGAGATTAAAGGATTAGAAAATAAAGTGAAATCATTAGAAAAGGATCTTACTTTTGACAAGCCTCTAGCATAAATTAAGAAAATTGTTTGGGCCAACATCACTCAATCCATAAATGATGTTTGGCCATCCATCCAAGTAATTTTTGAGTAGATTGATCTAGTAAAGTCAGCCCAAGAAGAAATCCAAAGGACAAAAGCAGAATTAGGAAAAATGCCTGAGGAAGCCAACAGGTCCATACAATTTTGAATACTAGGAATAAGGAACAATTGGAAAAATTTGGTATCACAAATAGAATAGAAACCATTTTGGAAATCAAAAGGGTATTAACCAAAAGAACTTTGATGCAAAATTTAGAAAGAAGATGTCATGACATGCAGGCAAAGATTAACGCTTTTATGGAGAAATTTGCTATTTTGCAGAGTAAAGGGCTACCCAGTCCTTTAGTGATTAATGACGGATTAATGAGGCATAAAGATTATGTGGATAAATTGAACCAATATGCAGGCAACCAAGCAAGTTCATCAACAAGTGCATTAGGAATAAGAGCACTCCCTATAGGCCGAGTTCTCTATGACAGCCTAGAGAACTTATTCTATGTTGAGCATGAATTGAAGCATTTGTTCCCAATTCAACCTACATTTTTTAGGTATACAAAAAGAAATGAAACCCTCAGAAAGCTTCAGAAAACTAGAATACTATAGCCAAAATGGTGGGAAGAAATGCTTGAAATTTTGTAATTTATCTTTGGTAAAAAGTAAATTTTGATTTTTACTACAGTCAATAAGGGTAAAGAGGATGAAAAGAAATCAACAGGTAAAGAGTATCAGATGCAAGTAAAGTGTATCAATAGGAAGATCAAAACAGAGCAGCCAACACATAATTACACCAAGGACAACAAGAGACCAAATCATAGGGCCTAACTCCAGCACATTCTCAAGAATAAGGACAACAAACCATTCGGTTGCCTTATCTGTCATCTACGAGGTCTTTTGGCCCTCTTTTCTTGAAAGATATCATTAGTCATCCCAGTTTATATCTCACTTTGTTATGAGATATTTCATTGTAAAGTTTTTTGTATAAATACACCCCTATTCAGAGTATTAAGTGTGGATTCTTTGACATTGCTGTAAAACTAATTATTTTGGAATAAAAAGTGTTGTTGGACAATTTTTTCATGGCTGGCTGGATGAAGGATTGATGTAAAGGACTTTTCACATGATTAATGTGTTGGACATCAAACAAATAAGTATCTTATATCTCATGTGTTAATGTATTCTGGTTTATTATATTCATTATGTTCCATATCTGAATATTAAAACGAAAAAGAATAATTCAAAAAGTGCTTAAGTGCAATCTGTATTCAATCGTTTTTGTTCTCAATGTTTTCTTCCGAACTAGCATAAACAGTGAATTCTTAATTACTCCTGTTTCCTAGTTTACTCATTTTAATCATTTAGTAAAGAATTCTTAGTTTCTCTTTATTGATGATTAATCATGTTCTACTCTCTTAAAGCATGTTGAAGGATTCTTAGTTGCCCTTCAACTCTTTTAAGCCCATCCCATCCATTAAGTCTCTATTTGCTCCCTGTTCAGCTATCTTGCCCTATGAAGCCATCCTTTATTGAGAAACCAAATCCAGTTGAGCCACATTCCCTGAATCCATTAGCCCAATGGACTAAACTATTCAATTCTACCCCTCTGCTATTGAACTTCACTAACAAATTCAAACAAAACCCCAAGCTCTAATAACTAGCCTAAAACCTTATAAAACAAAGTTGAAACTTAAAGAGAGAGCCCTCTCTGGATACAAATTGGCTAGATTCTATATCTAAAAGATTGGTTTGTGGTTACCTCAGACCCCTTTCCCCTTCTTACAACTTTTGGAAAAAATTGAGTGATAACACCTATGTGACTACATCGAGGTACTGTCCAAGCCTGTTGGTAGTGGAGCAACACCAGAGATGAAACTAAGACTCTGACGACTATACTGCTTGTGCACCTATATACCCCTCAACCCCAATCGAAACAATTATGTTTCCTTGGATTGGAATGTGTGTCAATCGACTAAGGGCTTGACATATGCTACATCTTACAATCAAGCTAGTGTGAAACCAAGATGAGCTGAGAGCTGAACAATACTTTCGGAGGTGTTAGACTTGCTTTTCACGAACAGGGTCCATGCAGAGAGCTGGAGTTCTACTAATGTGTTGCCAAGTGTTGTAGTAGCTACAAGCACCCTCCAAAATTTTTCCTTAGCTTGTTTTGAAGCTTCCCTACCAACCTTACACAACACTTTCTCTTGCTTCGTCAAGTACTTAAGCTTCAGTGTTTTCCTCACACAAAGGCAACCTGTCGATCATAGTTGATCCATTCCCCTCATAGGTTGCTTACCCGAACTTGGTCTAGCTACAAGCTGAGTAGCTTCCCCTTGAAAGTTGCACATTTTTGGAGGGAAACCAACCTTCCCTCCAGGAATTGTGCAATCCTCTCTGACAGCTTGTTGAGCTCCATAATTGTGCAATCCTGCTAGCTAACCCTCCCAACAGGATTTGCAAAAATTTTCACAACAACAGGCTGTTCAGCCCAGGATTTTCACAAATCTGGGCAGCAGTCAGCTGCTCTGCCCAGAAATTGTGCAAATCTCCTGGTAGCTAGCCCAACTCCCAGCCAAAAATGCATATTTTTCTCCAAAAGTTGAGTAGTCTCTTGCATGTGCATGTGCAGCTGAGTTGAAATAGGCTTTCATGCATGGGCTACTTCTCCCAAGATAGCATGCAAAGTTATCCCTTATTTCATGGATCTATGTTTAGTTGTTGGAGGTTACATGCAAGGAGAATTTTTGAAACCGCCCACCAAGTGTCTCTTCCCCTAGATTTGTGGCATGTGTGTCACAACCTCGATGCTATAAAAACTCATCAAACGGATGCTGCAGAGCTCATTACTCACATCAAACTTGCAACTCTAACATTCCACATCACATCTAGGAGCAGTCGGCACATTTAACTCAGCTATTTTGCGGTAAGCCTACTTCCCATGCCTTGTGCTGCATTTCTGTCACTTTTTGTGTTTTCGCTGGTGGGAGTACTATTTTCTTGATTTCCTTGAATGCTTGTTGTCATTCACATGTATACTAGCTTATCTTAGCTCTGTTTTAGTTTTCATTTCTATCTCATTGTCGTCACATGCATGAAACTATTTTGTACAGACATTCACCCAACCAACGAACTGCCTCACCCACATGCATTTTGATCTATTTGCTGAATCTTTCATTCATGTTTTGCATGCATTTTCAATCACTTCTACTATCACATAGTGTTGCCATGCATTTATAGTCTTAGTTGCTTTTAGTTGCCCATCAGCGAGTTGGGCCAACCTTGGTCCAGACTCTACTTTCACCAAGGCTGCATTGCACAATCTAGGGAAGGAAGGGTCACCTTCCTCTCTAGATTTATGCATTCCTTCCCGACACTAGCCTCTAGGACTATTTTGCTTATTTCTAGAGGACAGTGGCTGCTTGGCCCAAGAAATTGCACAAATATGTCCCTAGGCCAACTGTCCTTCTTGGCTGGAATTGCACATTATGCAATCCCAATAGTCAACAACCAGAATAGACAATGCATTGCACAGTTCCAGTAGTCAGTCAGTCTTCTAGCAGCTCAGACTGTGCCTTGTGTAGTCTTGGTAGTCGATCTCCTGACCCCTCGTCCAAAATTGCGCAATCTTCATGATCAGTTACACAGGTATGTTGTAAATTAGTTCTCAAAGTTCATTTTAGTTTTTGACTGACAAATTGCTTTCCATGAGTGTTTCCATGTCCCCAGGTATTGCACGTGCTCATTTGCCTCTTGGCAGTGCAGGTACAATGGTTTCCAAGAGAGCAGAGTCAAAGACACCATTCAAAGCACACCTAGAGATGTAGTCAATCAAGTGTCTATGAGCTTGAATACTCATGAAGACATCAAGTTGTTCGTAGACAAGGACATCAGCAACAACATCACAACAAGCGACATCATGAACAACAACTGAAGGAAACATACTAAATGCAATGAATGCAATGAATGCAACAAACACACTGAATGTAGCGAATGCAGCAAATGCAATGAATGCAAGAGGAAGGTTGTTGACAACACGAAGGTGGAAAAAGTTTCAATCTTGAGCAGGTCCATTGATGTTGAAAGCAACTTTGGAGACTCCGACTATGAAGTGACGACGCGACATGAAGATCATGCAAAGGCAGAAGATGGAACAAAGAAGGAGTTGCATGTGTTGAAGCAACAACTCAAGAAGAACATGAAGCTGCACAGAAAAATGAATGAGTTACAACAGGAACATGAACAATAGTGGGCACAACATGCACTCACGAATGAAATTGCACCCGTACAAGTTAAGGATCCATCCTAGCAGCTAACACAGAGTAGACATGGTGAGTAGTGTTGTTGATCGCATGCAAGGGATTTAGCAACATGCATGTCATTGAGCACAAGCATGTAATCCAACCCATTCAACACATTCACCAAGGTGAAGACAAGAAGCAAGCCCAACTGGGGCTGAACATGTACTTCAGCGAGTTGATGCGCATGACCACCATCACACACTTGAAGATCAACATGGACACTATGCATTAGTGTGTTGCCGATTCAACCGTACCCAAGAAGACCATGTGCATCTTAGTAGACGATTTGGATGAAGGGGCTGAACCAATGCACTGGTTGCAATGGAGCCAAGAGTTTGCTTCAGTAAGATGTCACCATAAGGTGCATGCTCATCATCATAGATGACCAAGCTTGGCACTAGCTCACCACCTTCACAATCACAAGCATGTCAAAGAGTTGGTCTCATCATAATAGACCGAGTGTTAGTGATGCCTTGCAAGGCTTGCTCAAGCCATGTTGTCTCACATGAGTACATATGCATTATAATGTTGATTCATATCAAGTGTAAGTCAAGTGTCAATGGTTGGATGTAACAGTCATAGAGTTGGCGAAGAGTCATAAGGGTAATTGAACTGTCACAAAGGGGAATGTCAAGGGTCACCCCACCCTTTACTATAAATAGTCCCTCATAACTCATTGTAGAGGCTTTTGGTTAGCCAAGCTTCTATGAAGACTATCTTGAAGAAGGCTTTGACAATATTGTAACACGCCTTGGCTTCTCCACTGCACAGAGCTAGTACATCTCTTTGGAGGAGCAAGTGAATGTGGCTGTAACATTTCACTGATGGGGCTAGCAGGTTTACATGGATGTATTGTATGATTGGAACTTACACTTTTATATAATAAGAGCTAGCACATTTTCATGCATATGTTGTTATTGTAGTTGGATTGCTTTGGTTGCCTTAATGATATATGTTGTTTAACTTACATATTTGTGTATGAACTGATTCATATGCAATTATATGAATCTTGTTGTTAATGTGTTGTATATGTTGTTAATGCTATGATTGTCTGTGTCGATTTCTTTGCTGGACACCAGACATACCTTTCACATGAACCTTGTTGTAACAACCGTTGCACTTGTTCAAACTGATTCGTGAGTGTTGTATGTGTTATCTTACCTTGTATGTTGTGACTACCACATCCAAGTGGACTGATCCACTGAAAGATGTGTAGGTCCTTTTGTGTTGTGTGTTCCTAGCCAAGTTGGGACTGATCCCTTTCAACCTAGAACTCACCTTCACCCTTTTCTCCCCTTTTGTGTTAGAATCTCATACATCTTCCTTGACTCATTGCAGTAGTAAAACCCTTGCCACTGACAGAGTTATCCTACTTGCCTTTGTGTGACATCATGGTCAAGGCATTACCTTACGACCTACTGCCAGGACTCCTACACAAAATGGTATGAGGCCTAATTGGGACTTCTTACCAAGGATACCCCCTTCACATATTGGTGGGTCCAACACTGTCAACAAGACCTAGATGGGGAATTTGTGAAAAAGGGCTTGTAATGAGTGGTGGGGATTGAGATAGATGGTAACAAGAAGCGGGACCACGTGACCAAAATTAAGGTTTTCCATGTAGTGCCATTTCTAAAGCTAGTATCCCAAAGAGAAGATCCCATGAGACTAGGGTACAATATTGACCCCCAAGTTAAGGTAAGGTAACAAGAATACAGTTCACGTTCATTCATTCCATCGAATCCCCCCTCTAATCTATGTCCAAATGTGCCCAAGAAAAGAAAGCATAAATACCCAAGTGAATAATAATAAAAAGTCATACCTTCAGGGTTGGAAGGCCCACCTTCAAACATATGATTATAATAGATGAGCGAGGGAAAACAATAGCTGCCTCAGGTGGCGGATAGTGGTGGCATATTGAGCATGGATACTTCATAGTGGCATGCCCTTCCAAATGGGATTTTGAATGTATAGGTTTTACCTCACTCATAAAGAGAGGTTAATGAAGAACCCTATTAGGTGGTTTCAACCTCTAAGGGAGTGACAAGTCCATGGTACATCCATCAAATGGTAGGTGTAATGTGAAATATTGATGGAACAATGCAGGGACAAGAGGGAAGGTTCCAAGACACATGCCATGGTGCAACGGTAGCTATGATGAAGGAAACCTACACATTAGGTGCATGGATGTTGGAGGGAGAAATCACGGTACATTAGTTACGTTGACCTTTGTTTTTTCACCCTTCATATGCCTTTTTCTTTTTATTGTTTTTTCTTCCTTTTACTTCTCGGGGCTCTAGGGGATGAGAGCATGATGTGTATGGTGTAGCAGTGATTACCCCCTTAAGGTTGGGCATTTTATCACCCACTAGGGGTTGCAACAATAATAGGTTATTGATGATGGCCATAATAATAGGGGGTAGAGCTGATGTTTGGCTTTTGCCCACGAGGTAAATTTTGTTGTCCTAACTATCTTTTGTATTTTGTGGTACATTTCCTATTGTATGTGGACAAATTATGCTTTTATATTTATTTTTAGCTACATCAACCTCCGAGCCAACATTCCAGGCCTAACCCAAAGTGTGGACAAAGGGAGGGGGAGGCTAACACCTTGTCGACCCAATGGAACAATGTGGACCTAGATGGGGAAAATGTGAAAAAGGGCTTGTAATGAGCGGTGGGGAGTGAGATATATGTTGATTTCAGGAGTGTATTTAAGTGATTTTCAAATTATAACATTTTGTGTGCTATTTGATCTAGGTTTTGTTTATTAGCTATGGAATTAGTCACTTTTCACAGCTAATTGGCAATTCCGCAGCCGTTTTCATTGTTCTATAGGTTACAAGTTTCAATAGGAGGAATGAGACATAGGGGAAACTCAGGAATTATCCACACATGGATGAGGTCCTATTTACTTAGCAAAATTCTGAAGGAAAGGTCACAGCCAAAGGGAAGTCAATGAAGAGTTCTATGCCAACTAGAACTCTGTTCTTGCACGTAAAAGAAGCCCAAGGTTGTTCCTGAACTCATGGATCCATTTTTGCCACCTGCATGCCATCTCCATAATGCAATCCAACATCCACCTCACATAGATTTACTGCTCATGGCAATCGAGAGGCTGAATCCTCAGATTTTGACCTGTTCACGTGTCTATTGCTAAAGAAATTCCTCTAAGATACAGTTATCCATTTTCTCTATAAATATAAGCATTTGCAATGTAGATAGTTAGTTCTTGATATTGTTGTTTTAGCATTATTTTGCTGTTTTGTAACTAAGAGACATATTATTCTGTTTCACAATACAAAACTCTGTTTTTCACATGGTTGTTTAAGCATGGTTTGAAGTAACAACGTGTTAGTCCAAAGCTATGCAAAGGGCTCATGTGTAGCTGAGGTCCCTTCTTTCGTTTTTGTATAGTTTTTCATGTATATGTTCATGTATATTTTCTCTCATTCGACTTGTATATTTCTCATGTTTTGCTTATGATCTTAATCATTCTAATTCTGTACATGTTTTTGCAGCTTGTCACATTTCTTACTAACATTGATAATTGCACTTCAGAATAGGTCTTTAAGTCTGGCTATGCTTGAGCTTCTTAGTGTTATTTTTGCATCAAGTGGTGATATTGAGACTTGATTCCTCTGCTGAACTTTAGTTTTGAATTTCAGTTGTTTATGCTTTTACTTAGTGAGATTTGTTTACTGTTTAAGATAGTTTAGATATCAGTTCTTCATGCTATATGATGATATTTCCGAAGCCTTTAGCTTAACCCCATTTTAGAAAAAAATTGGCAAGATATTGTGATTATAGGTGAAGTAATTGATTTTGCTTTCATTAGTATGCAAGTAGATAGTTTAGATGTCAGTTCTTTCATGCTATATGATGATATTTCAGGAGTCTTTAGCTTAACTCCATTTTAGAAGTTAATTGATGAAATATTGTGATTATAGATGAAGTAATTCGCTTTGCTTTCATTAGTGTGCAAATTAGATAATTTAGATGTCATTCTTTTCATGCCATATGATGATATTTCCCGAGCCTTTAGCTTAACCCCATTTTAGAAGTTAATTGGCAAAATGTTGTGATTATGGGTGAAATCATTGATTAGTTTCTAATTTATTTACTTTTTGGTTTGAGTTGCAGCAATTTATTAGATTTCAATTTTGCAAATAGATGGACAACAGAGATAGTAATCTCTTTTTCAGTACTTCATTTTTCATTTGGTTTATGTAGCTGCATGTTTACACTCTTATTCAAGTTCTAATTTTGTAGACATCATGTTTTAAGATCTCTTAAGTTCAAAGTTTGGAAATCATCACAAGAAGCAAGAGGATAAACCTTGTCTTCAACTTTACATCCACACTTGATCTTTAAAAGTATTCTTAAACTTTTGCTTTAACAACCGATTAGAATTTCCATTGCATTAGACCACTTTAGGTGACCAACAAAACAAAACCCCAAAACAAAATAAAAATGAAAATGGTGAGGTAAGAAAAGGATTGTCTAGCACATATAGTGCACTACACTCCATCAGTTTACGACTCCAGGATTGATAACTTATCTAGCAATTTAGGACACACTAAATTGACTAAACATTTTGGCGCTATTGCCGGGGAAGTGTAACTAGGTAGCTTATGTCTTACATAAAAAAAAGGAAAATTAATAATTTCTTGAAGTATGCTCTCCTCTTGCACCTAGTGTGATTTGGAGGATTATAAATAAAATAAAATTATTAGTCCAATAATTTCTTAAGTATGCTCTCTTCTTGCAGCTAGTGTGATTTGGAAGATCAGAAAAAGGTTTATTAGCCCAATTAAAATCATCAAAAAAAAAATGACATGCATAGAGAAAGAGATTCTAGGGGAAGGTTTATAGCTAGGGGAAAAAGTTCGATTTTTACAACTCAAACTACTTCAAGGAATAGACAAGATACACCTCCATCCCAGACTCATACTCCCAACCTTAGGATTCCTGCAATTAAGGGGTGACAAATGAATTAGAATATTCTCCCACTCCATCTAATAAATCTGACCTAGGAGAAGAACCCTTCTTCACCTCCATAGGGGAGCCTATTGTAGTGGAAGAAGTAGAATTACCTAGAGAAGAAGAGGAGGTAGAAACTCTCTCTCACCGGCCATTAATAGAAGAGCCAGAAGATTCTGAGGAAACTATCATGGTAGAAGAAAAGCAAGATGGAGATTTTTCACTATTTGGAGGGAGGGGTAGAGGCATAGGTAGAGGAAATAATGGAAGTGGTAGAGGTAACAATGGAGGAGGTAGAGGTAACAATAGAGGAAATAGGGAAGGAGATAACTCATTTGGATTCCCTATAGTATATGAGAAAACCCATACAACAATGAAAAACATTTCACCATCTGTCCTCCCAAACTTTTATGGATTGTGAAGTGAGGATCTTGAAACATTTCTATTTGAGTTTGAAGTCTTATGCCGAACCTATGAATATCTAGAAGACTCTTGAAAACTCAAATTGTTCCCTTTAACATTGGAAGGGGCTACTCTGAAATGGTTTATGGGATTAGTCACTCAATCTATTAGGACTTGGAATGATATAAGGCAAGAATTTTTGGATATATACTTGGATTATTGTATGCCTACCAATCATAAGGATGAGGTATTCAAAATGATGCAAAAAGAAGATGAGAACTTAGAAGATTTGCTTGAGAGGTTTCAATACAACTTAAAGAGAGCAAAAATGAACAATTTAGATGAGGAAACCTTGAAAACCTTTTTATTGAAAGCCATTAGAGATGAATGGATAAATATTTTAAACATGATGGGGAAGGGAAACATCTCTCAACTTCCACTAAGTGACATAGCAGAACTATGTTTCCATCTCTCAAGGGGAAAATATAAACTGGAAAAGTGCCTAGAGATCCTTCTCTTATTAGAGCAAAAAAATCTGCAACTAGGATAGTAAGTAGGGTAGAAATTGGCAATATGCTTGATGAGTTCAAAACTGACATTCCAGGGAACCTTAGTGAACAACGATACACCCTCAAAATTCAAAACAAGCAGAAAACAGAAGTTGATGCCTTAACCATCTTTTGCCCAAAATGTAGAAAGAAACATGCTCTAAGAGAATGTCCCTTAGATGAAAAAGTTGTAGAAATATGTATGATTTGCTCGGAAAATCATGAGATCAAGGATTTTCCTTCAATCCCAGGTCTTAAAGCTATCTTTTACGAGGACCCAAACTCTGTAGAATCTCTTTGCTTTGTTTCAAGAAGACCTTGGCAAGGGAAATAAAATCAAGCATTTAACAATCTAATGAATTTTCATCCCCCACCAAATTGGAATTCCTGGAAACAACCTTGGCCTCAACCTCAAAATTAGTATCAATCTCAATCATGGGCACAAGGGGTACAAAATCCTTATGGGAGATTTTCTCAATATTATCAATTTCCTCCAACTTATCAGGGCCATCCTCCCCCATAAACCCAACAACAAAATCCACAACTTCCAAATCAAAGCCCTAAATTTTCATTACCATTTCCACAACAACAACCTCCTCAACAAAATCAAAATCCTTAACTCTTGCCTCCATTTCAACAAAATCCAAATCAACTACCAGCCCAACCATTACCAAATCCCACAACAAGAACCCTCAGAATGCTTACATTGTAGAAGGAAAACCATTTCCTACTTACATGATTGTTCCTCAAGATCTTAATGATGTTCAACTTAGATCTGGTAGGATTTTAGAAAAGGAAAAACCTTCTATAGATATTCAAGAGCAATATGCTTTTGAGGAGGATTCTCTGAAAGTAAATAAAAGTTTTGAAGAAGATGTTAGTGTTGGTATCTTCATCCCTCCATCAATGATCAAGTTGCTCTTTTTTCATGCATGTTAGGTGTCCCATCTAATCAACTGCATTCCATTAGGTCATGGATCAAGCTGATGGTAGTGGTTTCATGTCAATTTCCCTCATGACATTCATCTGCTAACCTCTTGTCACATTTTTTTTAGGTCAATTACTGTCATCTAATTTCAGTTCATTTATAAAAACTAGTTTTAGGGTTTTAGTCTCACTAGGTCTAGGGTTTGTCATCATAGTCATCCAAAATTGAATAAAAGGTCAGCATGTACATGAGGAGGATAAATAAACTCATAAAATCATAAATTCTACTTCTATTAGGCTCAATAATTTTTTTTACCTCAAAACTCTGTTTTGAGGTGAAAACAGGGTTTTTTCCATTTCATTTACAAATTTATTGTAATTTCAATGTGTCTATATGTAATATGTATTCGAAGCTGTTCTTAGTGACCTGGTGAAAATATCCACTCCTGCCATGCAAGAAATCAATGTAAAAGTCCACCTGCAAAAAGGCAAAAGTCAGAAATAAAGTGAAACAGGGCATTTGTGAAAAAGCTAACACAACTTTAGAAAAGTGGGTTTGGTTAATGAAAAGATTAGAAGCAAGGGGATATAAAAGTCATCTATGTCTTTGAAGCCTTCATTGTTGCAAGTGAATGAGCTAAAGGAAAAAAATCATGTTTTTGGAAGAAAGAGGAAAAAACTGAGCAAAAGTCCTGAAATTTTACCGGCGCTGCGCACCTGGGCTTTGGTGCTTTATGCACCTACCTGGCATTGCACACCTGGCATAAGTTTTACATTGCAAATTGTTTAGGTGATGTGCATACAAAGTGTGCTGCACACCTAAGAGGCATCACTGCGCACCTGTCCATTGAGCATCAAAATGATTTCTATCACCTTCCTTTGCTTCAAATTCCTCAATTGACCTCTCAACAAGTAAATGAAGCTTCTCATCTTGTCTAGCAAGGATTTTTTTATCAGTTGTGGTGATTTGTATGTCTAAAAGACTAAACCCTAGCTATCCTCCAAATTGTCTTGTAATATTTGCATAGGGTATGGTTGTCTGCTGTTTGTATTCCCTTATATTATTTTCCTACACCCCATTCCCTTAAACTAAATTTTCCTAAATCCCTTTCCTTTTCCCTTTCCCAAAATTGTTAGCACTCACTTCCCAAACCCTACTCCCATTTACCAAACCCTAACCCTATACTCTATTCCAAAACCCTAACTCTCACTTCCTATCCTTTCAGTTATTCATTTCATTATAAAAACCTTCATCTACATTCATAATACCAGTCATTTCCCTCATTCCCCAAAAGAAACTAGCAGTCACTTCCTATATACATTATTCATCCTCATACTTTAAAAATCTCTTCATACTCATCAGTTTTCACTCCAAATTCATAGGCATGGAGATAGATTCAGACTATGAGAGGGAAGAGGAAACTTTTAGTGATTCTTCCTAAGAAGCTCATGTACCAAGAAAACCACATAAAGGAGGGAAAATCATCTGGAAGGATCCCACCACTCTTACAGAATTATTTGCTTGTCCTCTTACTGTAACTTGCTTTAAACACCAACCTTGTTATCAGTTTTGTGAAATGGTAGAGAGGGTGAAATATCATCATGAGCTTGCTAGGTTGTTTGTTCTTCATCTTCTCAATGGCCAGGTGAACCTTGCTGGTGTCTCTTTCAGTTTGACACCTGAAACCATTGCAGCAGCAATAAGCATCCCTAATGTAGGTGAACAGTGGAATAAGGGGCAGCGTGTAGGCAGAGAGCATTATGAGCCTTACATTAAGGCTGGATATCATAGGCAAATCAACAAGGTTTTTCCTTTCAAATACTTGCAGAACACTTATGCTCCTCTCATGAAATTCATCATCAAGTATTTTACATGTGAAGGGAGGTTTTCCCGTCTATATACATACCATGTCAGATTGTTGATGCATTTCACAAGAGTGAGGATGATGAACCTCCTATACTTTATATGCAGGAATATTGAGAAGATGGATCTATATGTGCAAAGGAAACATTTTCCTCAACAGTTCAACAGTATTTATCACTTCTCACTGATTAAAATTGTTGTCTTGCATTAGCTAATATTGTTGAACATATCATGGGATACCTTCATTACACATGAGATTTTCAAAGGACCTCAGGTAATTCCATCAGTGCTTCAAGAGGAAGGAGGGCCTTCAAGACAACCAGATGTTCATGAGACTAAAACTATAGGTATGCCAGTGTTTGTCACCTATGAGAGAGGCACCAAGAGGCTTTTTGCTGCTGCCAGACGAGTATTATCTTCACCAGAGGTGGAAGAGGTCTCGTGAAAGGGGATTTTCCTTCTTCTTCATCTGAATAGGTACAGGGAAGAGACAAAGGAAAGAAATAGGTGCTTGAAGAAGGCCCTACTGAAGAGCAAGGTAGGATTTTGTTCTGGTTGAGGATGATGACACTGATTTGGGCTCTCAAAGCTCAAAACTCAAGGATGTGATCATCAAAGAGAAGGACGCTGAAATCCAAGCCTTATTACTTAAACTTGAGAGAGCCAAATGGATCATCAACTATCTTGAGTAGGAGAACAAGAAACTGGAGGACAAACAAGCTATTATGGAGCTGCAAACAATTAGAGAAAATAGGCAACTGGTAAAAAGAAAAAAAATCAAGTTGACATCCCTTGAGCAAGAAATTGAGGTTGACTGGGAATCATGGTTAGAGAGGGTAAACATTCACCTGGAGAAATTTCTTGAGAAATCCAACAAAGAGAAGAGAATGTTGCGCCATATGGCCTATCACTACTTAGCCTAGAATAAAATTTGCAAAACAAGGGTGAAGAGGTTAAAGGCTAAGCTAAAAAGAGTTTTGAGAAGCAAAAAAGAGCAAGATAAGCTCAAGATCTTGGCCAAAGCATCATTGTCCCAGAAAAGCACCTAAAAAGGATCACTCATGCCAAATTTCAAGAAACTTGGAGCATTGTTTGTCATTTTTGAAATTTTGAAGCAAAAAATAGGTTTTTTCAACAGGTGGCGTTGCGTTTTTGTTGGGGGCCTCGATTTGCAAAAAGGTTTGCATTTTTGGAATAAGCATGGAAAAATATGCATTCTTAGAAATGGCTGAGAATTTTGGACAAGTTCTGGGTCTCCAAAAGGGAAAAAAACACCCAGAAAGTGCCCTCTCTGCCACTTTTTTGCCACACAGGAAGCAGTCTTGGGATATTCCATTTTTGGATGGGAAAATGGATTCCAAATCCAACAATTCAAGTTGTTCTAGAAATTAGACTCACCAAGCTTTCCAATGAGCTATTATACACCTAATTTGGACTTCAGAAGGCCTTCCAAAAGTGGCCTAGAAAAAGCGCCGCACATAGGATCAGCGGCATTGCGCATAGGAGGAATTTTGCCAGTTTTGCCTGTTTGTCTAGAATTTCGCCCAGTTTGACTATCAGTTGAATTTTTCTTTTCTCCTTGGTAAATTTGTAATTTTTAATCATGTAATAGGATGTAAATTTGATGAAAAATTACTTTTGGGGGTAGATACATCAGTTAGAGGTAGTTTGAGGTTGAATGATTCAGTTTCCATAATTTTAGAGGCAAGTTGTTCCATTGCCTATCTTGTAGTTCCTAGTTTAGATGTTGTTGAAACAACTCCTTGACTCATAGATTCAACCATTGATGGCTAGCATAGGTGGTTTGATGCCTATATCATGTATTTTCTTAGTCATTTATAAAGGTTGGACTCTTGTGGATGCATTGAGCACTATTGTAAATCACTTCTGCAGTTTGGCAAGGAAATAAACCAAGGTTTTGCAACATTTTGTGGGATTCTTGTGGTAATGTGTCTTGGCACTGTTTCTCCTTTTGTTATTTAGTTTTTTTATTATGTGTATATGTGCCAACATCTATTTCTTTCTTCATAACTAAATGACTCAATAGAATTAGGTGGAATCCATTGATGTTCAGTGCTCTGCCTTGAGGGTACATTTAGTTTTTTAATGTTTTCTACTGTTTGAAGAGGACTCATGAATTTTTCATGCCACCTACAACTCCTCACCAATTTTTAGACTCACCATCACATCCAATTCAAAGTTATAAAACACTTGCCTACCTCATCCCACAGAAACCTCTGTAAATCTGAGTTGATTTCTCGGACCCAAAGCTGCCTTCCTCATTTGATCCAACAACCAACCATCAAAATCAATCAAAATCCTGTGAGAAAACATACCTAGCCTAAAATAAGCATTCAATTCAGTCATCTCAAGCCCTATTTGCCATAATTTAATTGAGATTGACAAGGAGAGAGCCCTCTCCCAACTTGGTAGGGCTAGCTACCAGGTTAAGCGTGGTTTGATGTTACCCTAAACTTGCCTTCCTTCAGCCTGAGGTAGATTTGGGCACTAATAGAAGCATCCCTTCAAAACCCAACCATTCATAAAGAAAAACAAAAAGATTTAACCCACACTACTGCTATAGTTGAGCAACCTGTATCTACATCCACACCTCCTTTTCCTGAGAGATTACAAATTGACAGGGGGTGGAAAAACAAATCTTGTTCCCTAACTATGATTTCCTAGGTGAATTAAAGAATGTCTATATCAATATTCCCTTGCTACAAGCCATTAGAGAAATTCCTATTCTAGCAAAAACAATAAAGGAGTTGAGTATCAAAAGACTAGGTAGGAAACCAAAAGACACAAAAATAATCCACTTGGTAGGAAAAATAAAAGATATCATGATGGGAAAGATTACCACACATAAATATGTGGACCTAGGTAGTCGTATTGTCAAGACACACGAATGGAATAGAAATTCCAAATACATTAATTGACTTAGGGGCTGCTATAAACATTATGAGTAGACAAACTATGGAACAAATTAAACTTCCTAATCTTCTTTTCACACCTACCTTATTGCAACTTGCAGATCGATCATTAATCAAACTAGATGTTGTACTAGAAGATATTTCAGTCTCCTTGGATTCTTGGGAATATCTGGTGGATTTCATGATTTTGACTCCCAAGAACAATCTAGGAGGACACCCACTCATCTTAGGAAGACCTTGGCTAGCCATAGCTGATGCTTTTATTAGTTGTAGATCCGGTGACATGTACATTTATGATGGTAGTTCAACAAAGAAATTTACTTTGTATCCTCCAGTAAAAGCAATTACAGAAGTAGGAGACAATGTATGGGTCGATGATGAAGATGCTATACAACCTGTCTTTACTCTCTCTAAAGTTAGTGAGGATAGTCAAACCCTGAACACATTAGAAAATTTTGAAACATCTTCAGAATATGATCACACATATTTTTAGTTAGATTCTGATATTGAATACTTGTAATCAAGGAAAATGTCTCTGTACTCTATGGAAGAGTTTGGTAGTTCTGCAGTTGAAAGTTTTCCAGGTAAAACATTGAATATCAACAAAAACTTGGAAAAGTTACAACGACAAGAGCTAACCAAAGTCTTACAAAAACATTATGTTGCATTTGCATGGGAGTATACTGACATGAAAGGTATTGACCCTAAGACTTGCATGCATCGTATCTATATTGAGGAAAATAGTAGACCAATCAGACAACCTCAGAGAAGGATGAATCCAAATCTTAGGGAGATTGTGAAACAAGAGCTCCAAAATTACTCAATGTGAACTTCATTTACCCAATCTCAGATAGTTGATGGGTTTCTCCCTTGGTGATAGTGCCCAAAAAGAAAGGTAAATGGAGGGTGTGCATTGATTATAGGGAATTGAATAAAGCAACCTTGAAGGATCACTTTCCTTTTCCCTTTATAGATCAAGTATTATATACATTAGCAGGAAAAAAGTGCTTTTCATTTTTGGATGGTTTTAGTGGCTATAATAAAATTCAAGTAGCACCTGAAGATCAGGATAAAACCACATTTACTTGTCCATGGGGAACGTTTTCCTACCGAGCAATTCCTTTTGGATTATGCAATGCACCTACAACATTCCAAAGAGCAGTAATAGGAATTTTTTGTGCTCTAATCCATGATTGTGTAGAGGTATATATCGATGATTTTACAGTCTATGGTAATAAATTTGAAGAAGCCTTGGAAAATTTGGATTTTTTTTTTAAAATATGTAAAGAAACAAACCTTTCATTAAGCCATGGAAAATGCTTTATGATGTTTATTGAACGTATTGTTTTGGGACATCATATTTCAAGGGATGGGATTAAAGTAGACAAATCCAAAGTTGAAGTCCTCTCTAAGTTACTTATTCCAAATTTTCAAAAAGATGTTAGAAGTTTCCATTGTGCTGGACATGATTGCAGCACTTCCAGAGCTGACATTGCTGAGGGACTAACAGCTAAATCCTCAACAATGTTATAATTCTGAGCTGCTCTCGCATGTGGATTTAAAGCAGACTTTCGAAGTATACCCTTGGCGGGCGGCTTGATTACTAAGTCAGGGTTAGGTTTCTCGATTTGTAGTGGATCGGAACCAGGAGTTGAGGTTGATGGGCGAGAGTGAGAAGATTCTGCTTCTTTACCATCAACAGGATTTTTACTACCGTATTCTTGTGACCGAGTCGCAATCCTCACATGAGACATCATCAAAATGGGTGCCTCACTAGTACTTGAGGAAGAACCTATCATTTTAGACTCTTGCTTTGGAAAGGGATCTTTCAAAACAGCAGGAGTCTC
>APFE031110460.1:0-14240 GCA_000404065.3 Pinus taeda | reverse complement strand
AAACAAGAAACAATAAGACATGACATATAGAATAATTATTTTTCCGGTGTCTGGCACATGAATCTTGTGAAAAGTCTTCTCTATTATTCCTTCATCCAGCCAGCCATACAAGAATTGTCCGACATCTTTTCTTTTCCAAAATAATAAGTCTATAAAAATGTCTAAGAATCCACACTCAATACTCAGAATGAGGGAGTATTTATACAAAAATTACAATAAAATATCTCATAACAAAGAGAGATATATTCTAGGATGATTAACTATATGTTACATGAAAGTAGAGACAGATGGTTTCGAAGATAGAAGATAAAGTACACTGGTGGCTTGATGTACCTGTTTGTGTGAATGAGCTGGAAACAGGCCCTATGATGAAGCATCTTGTTGTTTTCCTCGTAAATCAATGTTGATTGTTCTGCTTTTGATCTTCTTACTGATACACTTTGATTTGTTCTTATACTCTTTACCTATTTGATCCTTGTTCACCCTCTTTTACCACAATTGACTATGGTAAATAATGAAAATTTAGTTTTTTTACCAAGATTAAATCACAAAATTTATATTATGTCCATCCACCATTTTTCCTGTGGTATTCTGGTTCTTTGAAGTTTTCTGAAGATCTCATCAGCCTCTGTGTATTTAACAAAATTAGGCTGAACTGGAAACAAATACTTTAACTCATGTTCAATATAGAAAAGGTTCTCTAGACTGTCATAGAGAACTCTCCCTGTAGGCAGTGCCTTTGGTACTGATGAGCTGGCCTGGTTATCTACATATTGAGCCAGCTTGTTGACATAGTTTATATGTCTCATCAATTTATCATTAATAACTAAAGGACTGGGAAGCCCTTTGCTCTGCAAAATGCCAAATTTCTCCACAAAATCATTAATTTCTTTTTGCATGTTCTGGCATCTTCTTTCCAACTTCTGTATCAAAGATCTTTTGGTCAATACCTTTTTGACTTCTAGAATGGTTCCAGTTCTATCTTCAATGACCATCTCTTCTAGTTGGTACTTATTTTTTCTATTTAAAAAATATATTAGCCTGGTGGCTTCCTCAGGCTTCCTTCCTAATTCTTCCTTGGTTCTCTCGATTTCTTCAAGAGCTACGTTTACCAAATCATTCTGTCCAAAAATTATTTGTATTGATGGCCAAGCATAATTTATTGACTGAGTGATGTTGGTCCAAAGAATCTTCCTAATGTCTGCTAAGGGCTTGTCAAAGGTGAGGTCCTTCTCTAGTGATTTCACCTATTGAGTTAACCCTTTATTCTCCTCACCTTTTCAGCAAAATTAATTTTGGAAAGATCATATTTCTGTTCTAAGATAACAAATTGTTCTTTTACCTTCAGCAATTCAGAGACTTGGAGCTTCATCTCGTCCATTGACTTGATTAATTATTCTGTGTTTAAACTTGAAGTTCCTGTCTATGCTATTTCTGTTGTTGTTGTTCCTATGATTGTACATGTAACTACTTCTGTTGTGACGAAACAAATATTTTGTACCAGAGCTTTTCCAAGTGTTCAGGGGACTGTAGTGGAAACTATTGGTATCCCATTTGGAGGCCGATAGGTCGACTCTTCCTGCTACCTCTTTAGTGATTTTTCTAACTCTCGTTCACTGTCCTTCAACCATTCATTAAGCTTCAGGAGTAATTCCATAAGTTCTTCTTCAGACTTCTGTTGTATGACTTTAGCAGTTTGTGGATGTCTTGATGGTGGCAAATTTCGTTGTTTCCTCAAGGCAGTTATGTCTTCATATTGCTTTTTAATCAAGGCCTCTGCAGCTTTCACATCCTTTCAATTATGGCCTAATCCAATAACCAACTCCTCCAATGATTTGATTCTATTGTCTTTATCCTGTGAGGAGGCTCTTTCCATCTGTAACCAAGCAGTTGTGTTATTCAAAGAATTTTCTAATTTTTGGGCCATCATGGCTTTATTAGTCAATGTTGAATACACCATTTCCTTGTCTGCTTGTGTAACTCAATTGATGCAGGGGATGAATGTCTTTTTCCATGACCTCAAAATATGTTTGAAAGTAATCTGCAATTGTTTGAGGCTGTTGTACTTTGGGTTTGAAGAAGCTCATTTTCATTTTGCCCTCCTTGATGTCATAGGCTGACATCAACCTATTCTGATTGGCGGGAGCCATCTTTAAATACTGATTGTAGACCTGGATCCTTAGTGGTTCATTCTTGGCCTTTATTTATTTGAATTTCATTTTAATATCTAGGTTCTCATTTCCTGGAGGCCTGAAGGATGACATTTCAGCACTTTGTTGTCTCTCCAGCTCCAGTCTCTGTGAACTAGAAGGTGTCCCACTTGCTAGAAAATTCTGATGATTGTCTACACTTTCTTTCTTCTGGCTATCTGTAGTTTTCTCAAAAAATTCCTCTTCTGAATGAGGATTTAGCTTGTGCTTTTTAGCACCAGGCTGGTCTAATGGACCACTAGAAAGGGTAGCTACTTCCCTGTCTCTCTTTTTATTCTTTTCCTCATTCAAAGGAGTTTTCAAAATTAGGGGCTCTCCCATGTTGATTTGAGTTGGGTGAGCCTGTGTTTGAGCCTGCTCCTAAGAAGTTTCAGGCTGTTTAGACATGGTTGATTATTCTGTCGCTTGGATGTTGGTCTCTGATTCTTTTCCTTGGGATGTCCTTGCAAGTGGTGTACTAGTCTCCTGTTAGTGCCTTTGAGAGGTATCAGTTGTTTAGGCACAAATCCCTGATGGTGCCCTTTGAGAAGTCTCAAATTGCACCTGCCCAAAAGAATCCAGTTCAAGTGTATTTTCAATATCCTTCATTACATTTTCTATATTGACTTGCTCACTATCTGTTTCAACTAGGGTTCCTTTCCTCCATTCATCTATATTAGAAAACTGTTCAATCTCAGGTATTCTATGATGCAAGCATGGTGAAAATCTATTTTTCATCCCTCTATCACAGATGAAACTATGAGGGTCATATGGAGTCCAACTAAAACTTTTGTTTAATTTTAGATCATCTTCTAGAATTTGTTCTGCTACTTTCCATGCTTCCCTAGTGTTGCAGAAAAATGGGCCTAAGTGATCCTTGATTCTGAGTTGGGATTTTTTCTTGCCCTTAGAAAAATGAACCAAATATGAGTTTATCATATGTCTATAACACTCTAATGCAAACAACCTCATTGGAACATATCTAGGTAGCTTGAATGGGGAGAGCTTACATCCATATACCCTGATTTCTGTGTGATTCTGATATAAATACCAATCGCCCACTATGTACTATTTGGAGAGATGAAGGATCTTTTTGATGTCATCACTAATTCTAGAAGGGGAATTATCTGTCAGTAAAGTGGTCACTGGGTGGAAAAACTGATCAATGAAATCATTATAGGAAATAAGGGAAGGCAAAATATTTATGGAAAATGGAAGTCCAAAAGATGAGAGGCCTTTGATTACCCTTAATATCAAGTTTCTAGACAAAAAATGGGAATTTTTCTGATTGATAGTAGAGGATGAGGTGATATATGAAGGTGGAAAACTTGAAAACCCTTTCATTCTCCAGTCTCATGAACTGGTCATGAATCTTATCAGCAATAAAAATGGAATAATTGCACTTGACAGCAGGGGGCTAGCGAGGGTTGAAGATAGACATGAACACTAGGGTCAACTCATTCACATATTCACTAGGGTTGAATCTCATGACTACAACTATCATGTCAACTATGATTTTACCTACATCTGTGAAGAAAACTGACATATAAGGAGGGAGATCTTTAGGCTGATACTTTTGCAATATGAAGGTATGACAGAGGCGATTAAGTTCAGCTTGGGATAATTTAGTTGATTTCTCTAGTAAATTTCCAATGGAAATGGAGGTGAGGGCCTAACTAGGATGAAATTGCAGTATTTCATTTATTGATTCAACAGTTATTGTGAAAATAACAGTTTGGTTGGGAGACATGACTGCTTTGCGGATAGGGTCATAGTTTACATGGCATTGATGTATTATGTCAGGGAAAACATGGACAGAGGGGAGAAAGTACATTGGGAGATTGGATTTCCACAATCCCATGGCATCAGAGCCATTCAAGTGGTTATCTCTACATTGGCACAACACTTTGAGGTGGTCTTTATTAGTGATTAGGTCTTTTATTTGGAAATCCTTATCTATCAGAGGCAGATAGTCTAAATCACGTTTACGGGTGGTAATGAGAGCAACATTTAGGGCTACCAGGGTTTCCATTCTGGTTCTTGTGGATTTAGAAAGGAAACTGAGGTTTTCTTTGTACAATTGGTGAAACCAAGGGTCTAAGTGACTTGAATTACAAAAACAATAACAGAGTTATGGTGAATTTTGGTTTTTTAATGAATTTGCAATTGAAAACTAGTACTTGCAGGGTTTTCTCTTCGGGAAATTGGTAAATACTTGCTTTTGCGGACATGCAGTGGAATGCAGGTACAGGGTATGACTAGATGGGTATGGACAATGTTGGCTGCATCATTTGAAGCAGGTTGGTGGTTGGGAGCACGGACAGGTTGACCTTGTTGTTATACTTGCATGGACGTACAAGTTTCCAGAATAGAACGACGGGAATGATTTATTTTGTTTTATATACAATGTCAAGAATTGGCGGGTTTTGGGATTTGGACGGGTGACGTTAGCAGGCAAATGAAATGATGTTTTGTCATTTAGTTGGAAGGTGGTAAGCATTTTATATCAGACCGCTTATGGATGGGTGGCAGTATTTGGGCTTGAGCCAGCGATTCCATAGAATGATTGACGCATGGCGGAGGCACTATACATAAAACCTCTTTGCGATCGCATGCTAATGTGCGGTCACAAAGAGTTGTACGATATGCATGACAGTCAGAGATGTGATCAGACGACTATCGGGGGTGTGTAATGATGGGGGTTTAATGGAGGCGGGTTCGATATAATTAAGGATTATTTAATCATATCGAGAGCGGCGGGATTGGCTATGGAAGTTATTAATTAACCATGGAGGTTAATTAACCCTTTTTAATGTGGCGGAGGGTTGGGGCTATTAATTAGTTACTGATTAAATGATTAATCCCATTTAATACGTATTATGGTTATAATTTAACCAGGGGTGGGATATATAATATTTTGGGGTTATTATATAGCTAAAATAATACAGAATCGGGTAAACTTTATAGGGGATTTATATATTAATATGTTAATATTTAATATGATATTATGAAATGGAAAAGCGCTTAAGTATAAAACATTTGACATGTGTATTTAAACTTAGGCTTAAGTGAAAAAAAGGTTTTTGTTGAATTTTTTTTTTAATTTTCCTAAGTAAGTAAAATAAGATTTTACTTGGGAAAAAACTTATCAAGCGAATAAATGCCTTTTATGAAGGGGTATGATGATTACTGAGTGGTCTTAAGTACATGAATGCTTTTTATGAAGGGGTATGATGATTAATGATGGGTCTTAAGTACTTAGGCTTTATAAATTATTAGGCCAAGTCTTTGATCCCTCCAAAAGTCAGAGAAATGCTCTGAGCCCCTCTAATTTGATAGATACCTTGGTACTTAGGGGAAATTAGTGAAAATTTAGGGAAAATGAGTAAGGGAGTTAATTATTCTAACTTTGTTTGCTTCACATGTCTTTCTTGTACTGCATGCCTTTGCTTTATGATTAAAATAAAACATTTACACATTCACACTTATCATTCATCACATGTTATTCTGCAACCATTATCTACCTACCCTACCTACTTAACCTAGCATTTTACTTTTTTTATTAGGGTGCACTTAGACTGGCAAACCCTTATGAAACTTGCTTTTCTTTTATATGGTAATCCTATCTAAGTTTACACTTATTACATCCAAGGGCTCAGATTAAACTGTTGAGCTCCTTTTTCACTCTACCTATCTACTTATCTGCCAAGATTACATTGTATGGTCATATATTTATTCTCTATTTCTACAACATGAAATTGAAATATGAATTTACCAAGCTTAAACTATTTGGTTATTCATGAATTGTGGCATAAGTGACAAGCTGCACACAATTGTTTATTACACAAACGTGAAAAAGTAGTGGCATTTAGACTTGCACACTTTCCTCGTCTTTCTTTTTGATGGAGTTAATTTTTTGCATTTTTCTTTTAGGGTATCCCCTCTTTACATTTTTTAAAAATTTTGATTTATTTTTTAAATATGGAAAACCTTTGAAACAAGAAAAGGTATTAACATATTTCATAGTTAAACCAAGTCAGTCATGATATATGACACCTATTGGTATAGGGGCATAACATACAGATTGGATAGATTATGTACTTCATAGTTGGTTTGTGGTTACCTCGGACCCCTTTCCTTCTTTTGACAACTTCAAGGAAATCTGAGTGATAACAGATTAACTGCTAAAACTCGAATGGGACAAGGAAGTGAGATTGTAGGAGGTAAATCCTCCTCATTTACTCCCTCATTTGAATATTCCTCAATCAATCACAATATCTCAAAGTACAAGTAGCCAAGTCAAGAAGATCAAAAGGAGGCCGAGCAAGTGATAGTCAAAGAGTTAGTTCATTTCGAGTTTGGGAGCTGAGCCTCCATAGATTTAAGGAAGTCATTGGAGACTTCAATTGTATAAATAAAGAGGCCTATAGCCTCATTAGGATTCAAATTTTTGTTGTAAAAAGTTAAAACACTTTATTTTTGAGCTTGAGTCTTGTGGAAGACATTGCTATTAATTTTTTGTTTTGATAATGAAAATGAATTTTTTCTTGATCCAACACTGAGTCAACTTAGAAGGTTGAAGCTCTTGGGTTAGGGCCTAACCCTAGAAGCAAAATCTCATATTCTTGTATCTATATGCTTAGATTAATTTCATAGATTCATGGTTAAGTTGTCCTTAGAAGTATTTCATTGTATGTAGTGTAGATTTGATTAGTTTGTTTATTAGTTTGCTTCCATTTGTGCCTTACATCAGCAGTAGGTTATAAGGGATAAAAGGAGAATCAAAAAGCTGTCAGTAGGTGTTTTGGCCTCACCTCTTCCCTTAGGGATCATGATTGGAGTAAATGACTCCTATGCAGCCCCAAGAAGACCGAATTCTACTTTCTCATATAATTTAGATTTTATTGTTCTTAAACAAGAATTTGATCAATTTTCAAGTCTAGGATTTAACTATCATTTCTTCCATATTCAGTCTTAGAGTAGATCTCATGAATGATTTCATCTTATTCTGAAAATTTTCCTCATGCATGAAGTAGACAACTAGCTCATTAAACTTTGTTTTTCTAGTTTAATGAAATATTACTTGTTTACATGATTTTTGCAAAAATATCATTGTTTGATGTAGTGAAAGTGTTTCAGAAGTAGAGAGAGATCTCATAGCAAGGAAAATCTTTTTAACTTCATCCATCCATAATCATTCCTCACTTTCACTAAGGCCCTCACTAATTTCATCATTTTTCATGGAAACTCCTCCAAGCATGTTGCGAAATTCCAACAATCTCCCAACCTTGGTTTTGAGTTTTGAGTGATCCTAGAAATTCGTTCACTCCATTCCACCCACCAAACACCTTCCCTAAGGCTTCCATCACTTTCAACACCCATAGTTTTTCTCTCGGTCATATCCTATAGAAATACAGGGAAACCTGTAGGTTTTTAGGACATCCTGTAGGATTTTTTGCAGCGGCTTGTTTTGAGACAAAATTGAAGGGAAAAATGTAGGAAGACACACAAGGTCACCTAAGGGTCTCCCAAACCTTCCAATCATCCACCATCATACCTAATCCACCTGCCACATCATCAAAAGAGATTAGCTTTCACACTTCTCCATAAAAAGGGAGAAAGACAAAAAGAAAAAAAACAGATTTGTTGTAGCCATTTACATGCACAGTAGTAGGATGTTGATGCTTTGAATTCACATGTTAAATGCACAGTAGTAGGATGTTTATGCTTTGAATTTACATTCTTAAGATAGTTGAATTTCATGCATGTTAATCTAGAATTCTTTATGAAACATAGTCTCTTAGCAGTTAGGTAGGAAATGGTGTGTTTTAGCATTGGACTTCAGTCTTTTTCCTTACTACAGTAGAGCAACTTTCTCTTAGAGTAGATTTCTCTTTTCCTCATCAGTGATCAAGCTTCTTTTGAATGCATAGAAGTCTGGCTTGACAAAACCTAGTGGTCTCTCGCCAGCTGAATAGTGACAAAAAGCAGAACCGTCACTTTTATTTGTGTATACAACACTGTCACCTCCAAGTTTGTACGAATCCCCAAGGTTGATAAAACAAAGTTGGTAGCCCTAGGAATTGCAACATTCTTGCGACAACACTCATGCTCATCAAAAACCCTAGCCTTCCTTCACATGTGTGACTGAGAAATCACACAAAACCATGTCTTCTTCTTCCTCTTTCTTCTTTGTTTCCTTCTTCTTCTTATTCTTACTTTGCTTGAATGAGTGAGATGAATGTGCTTCAAGGAGGTCTAGTTTCCTCATTTATATAGGCTTCTCAAAGGTGGACCTAGATCCTCAAATTAGGCTAAATTTCTAGCTGCAAGGCTGACTTGATCTTGGAAGGTATTTTGACATTTCTAAGGACAAAAACAACTTTCTTTACAAGTTACAATGTGCCTGAAGGGGTCTTCAACTGATGACAATGACTGTTTTGACTTCTTGACCTAGGAAAAATCCTAGAAGCACTCAATGGGTGCTTGACCTATAAAATAAAATACCTTGAGCATCACATCAATGCTCCAAAATTAATGATAATTGTTTTCTTACATTTTACAATTTACAAGAATCAAAAGTACATTTCATATTTATGAAGACCAAACCTAGTTACACATTTTTCAACATTGGCTACATTATCTAGGGGATTCTTTTGGAAGACAAGATAGGTTTGGGGTTCCTTTGTTGGAAGAAAGTGACTTGGAGAGAAGGTTAACATTGCAAGGATCTACATTAGAATCTTTGTTGAAGTCTTAAAGGTCATGTTCAAATAACACTTTGATTTTTTTTTCGTTGGAATCAAATCTCCTCGCAAACTCTTAGGTATATTCTCTTTCAATCCCTTTGTCAAGTTTGTCAGAGGTTTGGCTTGTGCTAGCTTTGGGAGCTGACCTTTCTATGGAATTTTAGTATTCAAGGCCCACATAATCTTTGGTGGAAGTGTTATGGGCTAAGTTAAATCTGGTTCCATTTGTGGGTGTTCAGAGGGTTAATCTAGGGTTTTCTAAAGAAAACTCTAGTGTTTCAATTCAAATCTTAAAAGTGTTGGAGGAGTCCATAAGTGGTAGATAAACAATTTTGTCAAGGAAAATAAATGAAAAATCACTATGGCTTTGGTGGATGATATTTATATTAGCCGATTGGTAAGTTTGGAAAAGTTTTCATTGGTGGATCAAGCTAAAAGTAAATATTTTTGCCTTCATACTCTTTTGGATTATGTCTCATTTGAATGGGGAAAGATCATAAACCATTATCCTAGGGATCAAATTATATTTCATGAATTGTTTGTTTTGACATTTTCCTTTGTAACTTTTGCAGATTTGATTCTTAAAAAGGTTTGGTTGATAGATTCAACTAGTATCCTTTTAAAGAAATGGACTCCTTTATTCGATGCAAAATATGAAATTGTGGAAAAGGCTCCAATATGGGTTTGAATGTTGAGTCTTCGAATGCAGTTATGGCTAAAGGGGGCTTTCATCAGAATGGGGGAATATACTATGGGAATTATTTGATGCAAATATGTCATTTGGTGATACCAATGAAATGAAAATAACTCACGTTTTAGTTATGTTATATGTCCAATATGGCTTATGGGGTGAGACTGAAATTTAGTACCCAGGTCTTACACACACTGACATTATAAATTATGAAGGAATTCCTTTTTGTTGCAAGATATGCCATCATATTGGTCACAATTTCCCTCAATTCCATCTTTATTTCAAAGGTAACAATAGGGTTGGTACTTCCTCTCCTTCAAAGATACACAATTCTTTTGGATTGAGGGATGACATACCTACTCTTTTAACTATGAAGGAGACTATCAGAGGTGCTCAAGTAAATCCTTAGAGGATTTACTTGAAAGCCAAAGGAAAAGGACTTAAAGGAGCTTCAACCCCACTTAGTGTTCGGTACCTCCTCTCTTCCTTTTTCCTTTGTTAACATTTTTTTTGTTTTCTAATCGCGTGGAAATGGGAAGTTTTTTTCTCAACTTGTGACATATGTTAATTCTCTAAAATGGAGTATAATACTAATGTTGTTCTAATTCCCCATTCAGAATAAAACACAAGATGTGTATCATTTTCTTCTCAAGTGCTTAAGGATTCAATTTTTTTGCTTAATTAACTCATTCCCATTAGAGTTTCTTATGTGAATGTTAGAAACAATTTAACATAAAACATATGCTAAACAACATCAAATTAACAACAAAGAACATCAAAATGCAACACACAACATAGAGATTTGATGAGGAGTTCACCCCTCCTGGTCTACGTCTCTTTGGTTGAGCTTCCAATGCTTGGACCCATTTAATATAATCAAATTATCACAAAAGTTTGTTTACAATGCTCAAATTCTTCTGAAACATGTCTCCAAAGAGTTAGAATTCTCAAAAATCACTATCAAGCATTTCTTTCATCCAATTTTGATAAGAATTAAGGAAGTTATGACTTCTCCTAGTTCTCCCACTAGCTGTTCCACAAAATGCTCCAAAATCGACATAATCCCACAAATTCACTCCAAAATCTGCTAACTGAGCGAGAATATGGCCTTGGTCGTATTACAAATTGAAATCGGTAAAAGTTGCGGGCTCTTAAGGTTTGTGCATAGAAAACAAGAGATTTACAATTTGATATTGTGGACAAGACAAAATATTAAATCGCAACCTATAGTGACATCACATCCGGGGACTATCACATTATGCAATTGGCATAAAATCTTGGCGGATGATCTTGCAAACGAATAAGAATATTGCAATAGCCAATTTGCAAACCTGTTGGGATATTAAACTGAAACATATAAAATATTGCATCTGGGGTCTTATCGCTCATTGCAGTCAGTGTGGGAACATAATCAGTAATATGGTGTGTAGGTTTTAACCTTGTACAGAAATTACCTGCATAAGAATTCTAAAACACGGAAAAAAATAAACAATGTGAGAGCATAACACATAAGACACATATACACAAATATTTTCCCCTGGATCCCAAAATCGGGACTACCAGCTTGATTTTTCATTATTTCTTTCAATGTTACAATACATATTTATACATGCCAAAGCATCCAATACCATGGACCAAAAACCATCACATCTAAAACCATCGACCAAAAACCATCGCATCCAAAACCATGTGCGAAAAAACATGCACAAAACCATAGGTAAGTTAAACCAACCTAATATAGGGTACTTGTTGTTGGCATTATGATTCTGGTTTGGTACTATGGTACAGGTGTTGTACTTGATGGCAACTCACTCAAGTGGCAGATCTTAGTTCAGGCTCTCAAAATAATTGAAAATGGGATACCCGCAGGTGATCCTAAGAGAAGTTGTCGACCCACAGGTACGCCGAACAAGAAGTGCGGACATACACGCAGGTGATCCATTCAGAAGGTGCGGACCCCAGTTCACTCACTCCAATGTAGAAAAGTGCGCACACGTGGGAATCTTCATGAATGGTCCATGGTATTTAGCCCGACATGTTTGATCCTATGGTTTTGGTCCGTGGTTTTGTATATAAAAGTATTGATCCAAGGTATTGGGTTCCTAGTATTGAATACCTATGGTTTTGGACCATGGTTTGAGTAAAGGCTTGCCTATAAAAAGGAAAGGAGATCTCTTAACTAGCTACAAGTGAAATTTGAATATCTTAAGATCTGAAATTTTTGGTAATCTATTTAAAAAGCTAGATCTAAATCAAGGTGAAATCTATAAAGTGAAAGGTAGATCTGTTGATAGGTCGTGATCTTTTGGGTGTGTGATCAGATCTGTGGATCTAACAGTCTGTGGTACATTGAAGGACTGTTAAATTGGCTCTATTCGGAGGTTCGCAGGCGATCCACAAAGAAGGTGTGGAGGTACGCAGCGCAGCAGAAGGCGCAGGTGCAGAGGTACACAGCGCAGGAGAAGGTGCAGTGTGGAGGTACGCAGCACACCGGAAGGCGCAGTGCGGAGGTACGCAGAGCAACGAAAGGCACAGTGCAGAGGTACGCAGCGCAGCAGAAGGCACAGTGCGGAGGTATGCAGCGCAGCAGAAGGCACAGTGTGGAGGTACGCAGAGGAACAGAAAGACCAGGTGCGGAGGTACGCTATTAGGTAGACAGTGTAGGTGTGGATCTGCGCAGCGGTACGCAGAACATCAGAAGGATCAGTTGCAGGTCTGCGTAGTCTAGACACAAAAGAGCCGCAGATATTCGCAGGTTTCTATTGGTGAAGTTGCGGACTTTTTTCTTGAAATATTTGTTGGCCGGCTTTTATCTATTGCTGAAGAGTTTTGGGTTTAGATTTCTGGTATTGTTGTTCTGGTTACTGCATTCTGTAAAGTTAAGGGTTGATTCCTTACTTGATTATAAAAGGAGATTGGGTGATTCATATGTACTTGTTGACTATTTGATGTTCATGGATCCAGTTTGAAAATTCATGAAACTTGGTCCTTAAAGAAGTAGAAGAGCAAAGGGGGTTGTAGCTCCCTTCCAGGAGAGACTAGAAAAATGAGAGAGGGTTGTAGCTCTCTACAGGTTGCAGCCTGCGTACTAGTAAAGGACTGCACCAGTACAAAATCATTGTAAAATAAGTTTCTAATTGAAAGAAGATAGAGACATATTGCAGTAGGTGGTTTTCACCCACATTGGGTTTCCACCTTATATCTGGTGTTCTTTGGTGTGATTATCTGTCTTTTTTTTTCTTGCTCATTATTATATGGTACTAACACACAAACTAATGATCAATATCTAAAGAATAAATTAAAGTGTAAATATGGAAGATATATTGAAAAGAATTTGATAATATTGATTAACCCCCTCTCAGTATTATTTCCAACAATTGGTATCAGAGCAGGTCCTTCTGAAGAAGCTTGATCACTTGAAGGAGGTTCTATCATTATGAGCAACTACGAGAGGGAAGCATCAATCAGGCCACTGATTTTTGATGGGACAAACTTCGTATATTGGAAGGTAAGAGTTACTACCTATCTTCAATCTCTCGGTTGTGAAGTCTGGGATATCATAGACACAGGGTATACTTTTCCATCAGCAACTCCTACAGATCCAGCTGAGAAGAAGAAATATGAAACAAATGCAAAGGCGGTCAATACTCTTCTAGGATGTCTATCTCAATCAGAATTCGTGAAGGTTATGCAATTTAAATCCGCAAAGGAAATATGGGACAAGATTGTTCTGAGCTATGAAGGAGATGATCAGGTAAAATGAGCAAAACTTCAAACCCTCAGAATTCAGTATGAAAATCTCAGAATGTACAATGATGAAAGCATGGCTAACTATTTTCTTTGTGTAGATGAGATTGTTAATTGTATGAAAAATTTGGGTGAAGAAATAAAAGAGGTTGTTGTGTTTGAAAAAGTTCTAAGATCTTTGTCCCCTAGGTTTGAATCTAAAGTTTTTGCAATAGAAGAAAAAGAGAATCTACAAAACCTTAAAATGTCACAACTGCATGGAATTCTAACTACTTATGAAATGAGGAAAGGAGGTCCATCAGACAGGAGACAAGCCGTCTTCAAGGCTTCAGGAAAAGGAGAGTACTATGAGTCAGGACATGTGTCAGAAGAAGAAGAAGAATCAAATTTTGTCAGAAATCTTCAACGGGGTACTGGAAGATTCAGAGGTAAGTTACCTTTCAAATGTTTTGCTTGTGGAATAGTAGGTCACTATGCTGCCAAATGTCCTCATAAGGATAAGATTGACAAGGGGAAGGAACCTGTTAAATGGAACAAGAAACAAAATGCAAATAAGAAAATCTATTACACTCATAAAGACAGTGATGGTCTATCAAATAGTGATGAAGATGAACGAGGTAATGACTATAAACTTTTAATGTCTTTTGAAGATGATGATTACATGGATGCTATAGATGTGGATGGATTTTATGAAGAGATTTCTAGACTCAAGACGTGTTTAGAAGCAAAGAATGTGATCATTGGTACTCTGCAATTTCAACTTGATGAAAAAGAAAAATTCCTTGAAAAGTTAGAATGTGAAATTGTTGGCCTTAGAAAAGAAATTGAGAAAACAAAGGCTCTTAATCTGAAATTTGTTAAAGG
>APFE031110456.1:0-11489 GCA_000404065.3 Pinus taeda | reverse complement strand
TGAGCATTGGCATATCCAAATAGATGACCACCACATGTGCCAGAATGATAGTCATTTAAGACTCTTTCTACCTCATCGAGAGTTAAATATTGACAAAGAATTGAATCAATACCAACGTGGTATAAAGTATCCCCAATGATGTGGTAAGGTTGGGATTGATGTCGAATGTGTCGACAATCATCCTTGGACAATGCGGACTGGAAGGTAGAAGTTTGGAGATACATGATGATATCACCATACCAAGGATCAAGAATGTTAATCAGAAAGAGAGTCTCATTGGGTAGCTGCTCATCAGCACCAATAGGGAGAGAAGTAGAGAGAAAAGAGAAAATCAACTTAGCAAATACAAGTGATTTCTTTGATTTGGCAGTAGTGAACACCAAATAAAATTCCTGGAGGATGAAAATCTACTTAGAATATTTTCCCCCAAGCAACTAATGAGTCAGAATATAGTTCATGAGGTTGCAATCATAAATCATGGTTGTAGTGTGGAGGAGGATATAATGTCACAAGCATTGAATAGCCTGAACAACAACCAAAGCCAATTTCTCAACATGAGCATAATGGGTCTCAACATCGAGGAGATTGTGACTAAGGTAATAAATGGAATGTTCATGAACTTTGTCATCGTCTTGCACCAATACCATAGCAATAGTGCTAGAAGTCACAACTAGATAGAGGAATAATCACGATGATAGTTTAGAGGGTGCAATAAAGGAACATTAATGAGGACAACTTTTAGGTCATCAAAAGACTTTTGGGCAGTATCATCCTAAAGAAATGGAGTTCCTAGCTTAAGTAAGTGGGTGAACCCTAAAGCTAGCTCAACATAGTGAGGCACAAAGTGACGAAGGAAATTCGCTTTCCCTTGCAAACTTTGTAATTGATGCAATGAAGAGGGAGGGAGTAGATTAACAATAGCCTTGACTTTGAGAGGATCAAGACGAATACCATCCTTTGAAATGATAAAACCGAGAAGTCTTAGGACTCAACATAGAAGACACACTTATGTGTATTAAGCTTAATGTTATAGTGTCTGTAATGAAGAAATATTTGTCGAAGATGATTGGGATGGTCACGATGCTTACGTGAATGAGTAGGAAGATCATCCAAATAAGGATGAATGATGTTTCTAATGTCATGAATAGCATAAGACATCACTCATTGGAAAGTAGCCCCAACATTCTTAAGGCAAAAAGGGATCTTTTCATACGCAAAAGTCCCCCACGGACAGATAAAGGCGGTCTTGTGTTGATCAACCAGTGAAATGTTTATCTAGTTATAACTAGAAAAACCATCCATAAAGAAAAAATCTCACTCCTAGCACATTCATCTATAATATGGTCTATAAAAGGAGTGGGATAAGTGTCCTTACGATAGGCACGATTAATATCATGGTAATCAACATAGACCTTAATGGTACCTTGTTTCTTAGTCACCAGTACAATATTAGACACCCAATCTGTTAGAGGTATAGGATAAATAAATCCATCTTTAAGAAGTTTTTCAATTTCTCCCTTGATGGCGACCTCTTTCCTAGGGTGCACAAGATGAAGTCATTGACAAACAAGCTTCGCGTTAGGATAAGTCAAAATTTCATGCATGACTATACTTGGGTCAATGTTGGGAATTTATTCATATGACCATGCAAAAACATCTCAAAACTCTTGAAAAATACGAGTATAAAGCTCGATCTGATCAGTAGAACAAGTTACCCCAATATGAACGTTTTCAACAATACTAGGCTTAAAAGAATGTCAATAGGCATCATTTGGGTAATATTACCCATGTTCCCTTCCGACTAGACTTCAGGGGTCATGATAGGTGTATGAAATGGTTGGGTCAGGAAGCGAGAAGAGAACCCCTCAAGACAGGTAGACATGACTTCCTGGCTAGATAGGAACAAGGAATGATGACGAGAATCATTCCAAGGTGCTTCCTCAAGAGTCATAATTTCAATGGTACTTTCGTCAGTAGGAAACATCTTGATTAAGGGATCAAAAGAATTCAAAGAAACAAGCCAAGGAGATTGAGAATACGCGTTAAGAGAGGTACCCAAAGCAGTGTGATTAGTATATGCCGAAGCCGAAATAATCTCCACATAATTAATCTCATCGGGGCTTAAAAACATGACATCACCCCATGAATCAACTTGATAAGGAGGGGGAAATACCCAAGGATAAAACTTAACTAAGATCATGTTGACTGAGGCAACATGCAGAGGTGGGAGAGGAAAAATACCCATTAAGGTAGTCCCTTTGAAAAGTCCATCCCCCATACTCTCATATGGAGCACTTGTTTGCTTCACGTAAGGAACATTGCCATCCGAGGAGGAAGAGGAAAAGAAAGTCAATTGGTCGACCCTGACGATTTCCCTTGAAGAGGAAAATAGAGCACGTGGAATAGAGAGGAGGCTACAACATGCATAGCATGGGTCCAACTCCTCACAAGTAGCAGATTATAGTTAATATTTGCATCGAGAATTTCTACTTCGACATGAACTGCCTTTCCTTCCAAGATAATGGCAAGATTTGGAAGGATGCCAAATGGTCAAGAATTGTGTCCATCAAAGGCTTCCAAAGTGTTAGTGGATTGGTACAGGGTAGGAGAACCAATTTCCTTCCAACAAGACACAAACATGATACAGGTAGAAGCACATTCATCAATGACAGTCATGTGAATTGTCTTTTCATTAATAATCACTTGAATGAGAAAGACAATTTGATGAGGTAAGCATGGAACATGGTTTTCCAGATCAAAGAAAATGAGGTTTGAATCAAATGGATCAACACCTCCAATGGCTGACAATAATGCTTTCCACTGAGAGGGACAACTTTGAAGGACCTCGAGAGTAGACATGGCTAATGGCGCTTGAGCCAAATCCTCAACAATATTGTAGTGCTGAGCAACTCGAGCATTTGGATTATATGAGGACTTTCACAACACACCTCGAGAGGGTGGTTAGATAGCGGAATTAGGATTAGGTTGCTCTATATGGAGAAGACCAGAAGTAGATGGGATAGAGGAGGAAGGGGTACTTTCTTTCTCTTTCCCTGCCATCGAGGTTTGATAATCTTTTGAGCTAGTAGCCACATTTATAGGCATATTCATAATAAACACTTGGGAACCTAAGGAAGTGAAAGAATAAGGTTAGTGTATCATTTGGGTCTGCTGGGATGGAAAGGGTTCTTTTAAGATAGCCAATGTCCCTTTTAGTAAGTGACTAACTTCAGATCATCAAGGAAAATCCTTAGTGTAATGATCCTCCTCACATATGAGGCATGGATACTTCAACTTTCTTTGATAAGAATCACCAGTAGAAGATTTAGGAGGCCCTTGTTTAGAGGCATCGGATTTGGCCTTGCCTTTGCCCTTCTTTTTACCCTTAGAGGTTTTTTCTGCTGTGGTAGACTAGACAACGTGAACTTTAGAGGTTTTTACTAGGACCAGGTGAATTTCAAGAGGGATCATTGGAACCAGTGCTCGAGATCAATTTCTGCTTGGAAGAAGATTTCACAAGAATCCAAGACACGGAACCAATCAATCCATCAACATGTGGTGTAGCCAGAGACTTTGATGCTGTCAGATATGATGATGGTCTTGGAGCATCAGGTAACATCTCATATAATGTGACAGATTGCGAGTAGACTAGGTCTAAATATTAGGCACGAGAGATGGATTTCTCCTCAGTAACACACCCACCCATAGCTATATCCCTAGAAATTAGGCCGATGAATGATCTGGTGAACCATTATATCAGCAACTGATTAGCAATTTCAAACTTGATCAGGCCACACCGATGTCTCCAGTCATGGATGTGATTGGAGATATGGTTCGCGGTGTCTTTCTTGAGTGACATAAGCAGATAGGTCCCAGTTTCAAAGCGAACTGGTAGCTGGAAATGAGTGAGGAAGGCCATAGTGAGAGTGTTGAAGTCACTATAGGTACCCTGAGGCAATTTGATGTACCATTTTGTTGTAACCCCTATAAGAGTTCTTTGAAAAAGTCATAGGCAGATAGAATCATCGATGTACGAATTGGAGGAGCACCAGAGGTGATATGTCATCACATGGGCTTGCGTATCCTCCTTTTCTTTTCCCTCAAATTTGGGGAAATCGCTTAGAACTTTCATTGGAACTGGAGGCCAATAAGGTGAATGAAGGATAAGATCATTAGTGAGCCTTCAAACATCTGGTAGCTCCAGAGTGGCCAAGAATGACAATTGCATATTAAAAGGCATTTGGGGTCTTTGAGTAGACCCAAACTGAGGAACCCATCCTTGTTGGTAAGGATTTTCCCCCCACAGTGGATGATTTTGTCCATATGGAATCTGATTTTGGCCCCATTGTACGTTACCTTGCCCATAGGGAGGATTTTGTCTTGGGTAGACTTGATACTATCCTGCCATAGGCCATTGATATGCGTATGGGTTAAAAGGCTGTTGATCTTATTGACCTTGGACATAAGGATTCATAACTTGATGACCCTGGACGTAAGGATTTTGCACATGCTACCCCTGGACATAAGGATTTTGAACCTGCTACCCCTAGACATAAGGATTTTGAACCTGCTACTGTAGGGGTTGACCCTGAACTTGGAAAGGCTGACCTTGGCCCTGAACGGGTTGACCCTCCTAATATGCATATATGGCTTAATGCTACAAAGATTGGCTTTGCTGCTACAAAGGATGACCTTGTGGCTGCTACAAAGGTTGGATTTATGGCTATGAAGGATGACCTTGTGGCTACTGCAAAAGTTGCCCATGCTGCTGCAAAGGTTGGCCTTACGAGGATGAAGGTTGGGAGGATCGCAGAACAAACTGTGTCTTTGGCTGCAAAGGTTGTTGCGACTGTTGTAAAGGTTTCCCTTGCAGTTGTAGCAGCTTTTCTTGCTGCTGCAATGCTTTCCCTTGCTGCAATGAATGTTGCCCTTGTTTCTACAAAGGTAGCTGGATAGTTCTTGGATAATTCGTGAATTGAATCTGGCCATACTCACTAGGCACATTGGATTGGCTACGCTAAACATAAGGTCCAAATTGAGGAATGTAAGGCGGGGTAACTAAGGCTTGTGAACCATATGGAACATAAGCCAGTTGGAACAAAAACTGAGCCATGTATGGTTGCTGGTATTGGATGTCATCTGACCCGGGTAGATCAACATGGTTAGGAATAGCGTTGTAAAAAGGGTGATTCGTTCCAACCATGTGAGTTTGTGATCCACTCACATTGGTTTGGCCTGACATAAGGGAAGCATTCGAATCTTGCCCCCCAGGTGGTGGCACAGTCTTTCTAGTCACTAGAGGGGTAGAAGAACTTACTGAGACTGTCGGTTGAATCGGAAGAGTCAGCTGAAATGACAAAACATGGTGAGATGGAACAATAGGTTGAACCAAAATTGAAGTGACTACAGTTTGTACAATCGGTTGAGAGGTCATGTTCTGGATGAACAAACCTGATGTAGGCATGGTGCCAAAGGACAAGATAGGATTCTGATACAATGACGAGGCACTAGGATTGCCGGAAACCAACTGAGCTAGAGAGGTGTAAGCATGCAGCAATAAGGACTCACTAAAATTAGGATAAGAAAGAGATGGAATGATTCCTATATAAGGGAAAATTTTCGGAGGAAACACATATGCCCGCTCATCACCCACTTGAGGAGTGTGAGTAGTAGAAAATTCTGACTAGCTCAGAGAGGAGACTGGGATTTCACCTTCTGACTCCATAGAAAACAACCGATGACGAGCCGAAGATGAATGAGGAGACAACTCCAACAAAACACCAGGATGATCATATGGACTATAAGGATGTTGTGGAGATACTACAAAGGGTCTCTAACTAGTCCTTGTGGACTACCAGAGGTCTACGGACTCTCAGGAGTTTGGATAGGATTATCAAGGGACTCCAGGCCAGATTTGTAAGGTGACCTAGTATCTGACAGAGGCAGATGAGAAGATAAAGGTTGGATACTCAGAACAATTCCAAATTCAACACCTTGATCCTCAAGCAACTGTGTAAGTTCAGGGAAAGTTTTCTCTGGATGACCATCCAGATAAAGGGGAGGAAGAGGAACAAGGAAAACTTGATGGTCCAATCATGATGAATTTGTCTCAAACAAAAAGAGAAGATATACTAATTTCAAGGATTTTAAAAAATATTAAGGATATACTCATGATGTGGTCCAGAATATAACTATCAGGAATGTGATGTAATCGTGGGAAAAAAATTTAAGATGCTGAAATAGACTGATGCCTTTTCATGTTTTAAGAGTTGAGAAAAAGGAAAAGATGACTCCAGTCACTTTCGTTTTGAATGAGATCAAAAGGACAAGTGCTCGATGATCTTTTAAATTTAAAGAGTCAAAATGACCAAAATGACCGCTCAGGATAATCTAAGGAAAAATGATTACCAGGTAACTGTGAACTGCAGAATACCTCCCAGTGAACCGAGAAGTATGGGCAAGCAATCTCCCCGAATGTTGTGCTTGGTGTATCACATTTACAAGGTGGGAGACTCGATTTCTTGTGGATAAAGGATTGCAAATGAGCATTTAGTTTCAAATGCACCTTAGGTTAATTGAATATATTTTAAAGGTTGATATTGAAATTAAGTCTTAGTTTTAAGGTCCTATTGATATCACTTGAAAAACTCTTAAGTGCAACTATATGAGAGAAAACCCTTATCAATTCTATGAATGCTTACACTAATTGAGAGAAGAGAAAACAATCAATGCAATAAACAGGCAACTGAAAGTAAGATGAGTCTTCACTACTTCACTTTTAAAACAAAATAATGAAAACTGTTTCCACTTCCTAATCTTCCTATCAAATGAACTTCAACTAATCCTTTTAACAGTAAAAGAAGTTCATTTCATTTCACATACTCATGATGATGCAATTATAGCTTTCAATGATGCTACTCAATGCAACATATCAATTAAACAAACTAGAATGATGTATTTTCTTCAATGGAATGCTAAATGAATATTTCACATAAACATTTCAATGAGCATTTCCAAACACCCAAACATCAATCAAATTCAAAGCACGATAAGAAGAACTCCTTTCAAAGTATGCTAAGACTCAATCGAAACAAGCTGAGAAATGTAATCTATGCTCAAAAAAGAGACGTTCAATAAGAGAAGAGCAAACGAAACTTTTTCACTTGTTCAATTGAAACCAAAACAAGATAGATGCAAGGACTAAGAAACGAAATGCACGAAGCATTTAATCAACAACTTGATTTGATGGGCAAATAAACAAATGAATGGACAATGACCTAGATGCCCTAGGGACACAAACCATCCAAAACTCAAAAAATAAAGTAAGGCAATCTCAAACCAATCAAGCAAACAAATTATGCTCACAAAGCATTCTAGCCAAGGAGAATAAAGGAAAACAAGCCAAGAAATAGAATTTAGGAGGACAAGACACACTGGCAATGATTTAAGAGAAACCTGGATTTTAACCTATAGGCATCGACGTGGCTGTCTAACTAGAAACAAGCTCTAGAAGGGATGTGGTGCGACTGTTCAAGAGGAACTCGCATTGGTCAACACTACTGTTAGAAAATTCACAGTGATTATTGAGGAATTCAAAGAAAAAATAAAAATTTTCACAAACCAAAACCAGACCTATCACTCTAAATTGAATAATCAAAGAAGTAGATGTATTGAAGTATAGATTGCAAAAGAGAAAGAGTGAAACAAGAAAAGTTGCCACAAATCATGAAATAAAAAGCAATCGAAAGAGAGGGATGGATCCCCAGTATGGTCGCCAATTTGTGGAGTAGGAAGATTCTCTCTACAGACGAAGACAATCCGTCTAGCCCAGGGGAGAGGTTCTAGCCACAAATAAGACAATCTAATATAAGTTCCCTTAGATTGAGAATGGATAAGATCCTACCTCTTGTATCACTAATCCTTGTTTGATGAAGTCCTTGTGTCTTTGCTCCGGCAATCAACTCCTTAATGTCAATCAAGCACCTAAAACAAATGGAAAAGAAACCAAAGGGCACATAATAGCATACAATATATTCAACCTAATTAATAGGCCAAGGAGTCTTAAGCTACCAACTAACATATGCAATTGATATAGGAAACAAAATATCAGTTGTATTATTATGAAAAAAAGGAAAGTACTACCTTCGCCTTAACGTTGTAGGTTTCATTCGACGTGTCCAAGTTCCAACACCACTGTTAGCATCTCATGATTCACCCTCAAACAATGGAAGTTCAAGTCTTCTTCCTCTTTGCTCCAAACAAACAGAACTACAAGCTTATTCTCCCTTTACAAGCACAAACTAGAAGGCTATAGTTCTCAAGATTGCTATCAAGATTTTGCAAATTATTCTAGCCCTTTCATTAGCTAGCTGAGGTTGAAAAAGGAGAGGTTTATGTAGCTTGAGAGATGGGATATGGATCCTCTTATGATGGGAGAGGTATTATCCCTTTTGGTTTTTTCCAGTTTAATAGGGTAAAAGATCCCATACAATCTCTCTCAGTTCTATCTCGACTAACCATTTACCAGACTTCCGTTCACGAAACTTCTAGACCTGGAAACATCGGCTCCATTTTTAAAAAAATTCCAAAAGAGGGTTGACGCAAGTCGTGAATGGATTACCAAGACTATTTGATGCTAGGCCCAGTGTTAGACTCTGTAAATCAGCACAGGGAAGAGAGTGAGTGATAACGCCGGTATTGAAAACTGAGTTTGAAGGAATATTCTTGGGAAATGATGTAAGAGGGAAATGTTATGCATATTAAGAGGGATGTAAGGACATGTTCTTCATGATAGGGAAACACATGAGGGTCACAGTAGAGGTCCTCTAGGATCAAGGAATGGGGAGTACAGAGACAATGAAAAAATGTTGTGTAACACTCCTTAAAAAAGGAAACAAGGTGTCATGAGCATATTTCTTTTCTTGTGTCAAGCTCGTTAAAAAATGAAACAAGGTGCCATGAGCATAGTTCTTCTACTATGTCAAGCTCGTTAAAAACTAAAACAAGTTACCATGAGCATAGTTTCTTCATGTTTCAAACTCGCATAAACATGAAACAACACATGAACACATTTTTTTTTGTCATCTTCGTTTCATCCTATCACATGATCCTCTTCCTTCCCTCCTAGTGAACATATTTGTATCATAAACCAACAATCTATCTGGGTCCATGAGAAGAGTTGGCTGATGAAACAAAGTAGGGTGGGGGATGCCTCTACGATTATGTTGGGGGCAATGTATGTTGAAAATAATACTAAGAGGGGGGGTGAATCAGTATTATCTAGTTCTTTTACCAAATCTTCTTTATTTACACTTTGAATTATTTTTACATATCAATACCATAAATAATGAGCATGAACAAGAAAAGCAGACAGTCACATCAAAGAACACCAGATATAAGGTGGAAACCCAATGTGGGTGAAAACCACCTGCTGCAATATGTCTCTATCTTCTTTCAAATTAGAAACTCCTTTTACAATGGTCTTGTACTGGTGCAGTCCTTTACCAGTACGCAGGCTGCAACCTGCAGAGAGCTACAACTCTCTCTCGTTTTCCAGTCTCTCCTGGAAGGGAGCTACAACCCCCCATTCCTTTTCAAGGACCACTTTTCATAAATTTTCAAACTGGATCCATATACATCAAATGATCATCAACTACAGATAAATTACAATCAGCTGAAATAACCAGATCAACAATAACAGAACTGAACCCAGAACACTTTATCAACAGAAAAAATTCAGCCAACAGAAGATCTTAAAACAGATACGCAGTTCTCCTTCTTCTGGCCTGCGTCACTACGCACTCCACACTCTGCTTCACTGCGTACACCCGCAGAGCTCCTTCTGCTGTACTACGTGACCACACATTGCTCCTTTTACTGATCTGCGTATAGTACGCACCCAAAATTACTATCGCGCCGCGTACTGGCCAGTAGGCACGCACCCAGGAGAACAGTTGCACCGCGTACTGACACAGTAGGCACGCACCTGAACCACTGTCGCTCTGCGTACCCACGCACTTTTCCCTCGTTGCCTCTGTGTACCCACGCACTGACCCTTCTTCACTTCTGCGTACACATGCATTTCTTCCTTGTCACCTCTGTGTACCCATGCGCTGCTCCTTCGTCACCTCTGCATACCTCTGATTAGGGCTGAAATACAGTCAAATGCTCAAATCTGAACTTGCGCTCGAGAGATCACCCTTCACAGATTCACTTCCAATTTCTCTTTCATAGATCAAGCTTTTTAAACCGAGAACCCAACAGATCAGATCTTAAGATATTCAACCCAAAAGCATATCAAGCCAAATGATCTCCTTTGCTTTATATAGGCAAGCTCTTCCTCAAATCAAGGATCACGGGGCTCAATAATAATAATAAAATAAACAATACCACGGGCCAAAACCATGATAACACAATACCGTCGGCTAAATACCAAGGGTAAAACATAAGGAACCCCACGTGCGCGCTTTACTGCCTTGAAGTGTGTGCACTGGGGGTACGCACCTCATGAATGGGTAATCTACGTAACCGGACGCGGTCCCTGCACGGCGTACCTGTGGGTACGCACCTCCTGAACTGTTCTCCTACGTACTTCTTTATTTTCATCAAATTGAGAGCCATGCCATGGGTGTTGCCATCAAGTACAACATATAATATACCAGAAACATATATGCCAACAAATCTCCCCTTTGGACTTGATGGCAACCTCAAAATCTTCAGCTTTATTCTCCCCCTTTGACATCAAGGGCAAAGGGTTATGCTCCCCCTAAGAATAGGCTCCCCCTGAATGTGAACCAGATCTGCAAAGAAGAACCATAATGACCATGAAAGAGATAGAGACATATTGTAGCAACATTTAGACCAGCATCCATGATCTTCTTTCTCCATAATGCCAACAATGCATTATGTGCTCCCCCTGAACCTGTGCCATTCAATCTTCAACAAGATGATGCATCAACAACCCCCAGCTTTTGCCTGAGGTATTCAAAGGTCTCCTTGGGCAATGGTTTGGTGAGAATATCAACAACTTGTTCCTTAGAAGGAACATACTCCAACTTGACCTCTTGTTCAAGAACTTGTTCCCGAAGAAAATGATATTTGATCGGTATATGCTTTGTCTTCGAATGCATGACTGGATTCTTTGAAATGTTGATTGCACTTGTGTTATCACATAAGATGGAGATAGGTGGAGTACCATAACCAGTGCTCATCATCCTTGCTTAGATAGCATTGTTGTTGTCCTTCTTCAAATATGTACAGATTATTTGGAGTTCTTTTGCCTTTGAACACTGTTTTACCTGTATCAAGATCAAGAATAAGACATCCATTTGATCTGAATATCACCTTGGTTCTTTGATCACACATCTGACTGACACTTAGAAGATTATGTTTCAATCCATCAACGTACAAAACATTTCCAGCCTTGACCTTTTCTTTTAACTGAGCAATACCCTTTCCTTTTATAGTTGCAGGAGTATCATTTCCAAAAG
>APFE031110450.1:90085-113767 GCA_000404065.3 Pinus taeda | reverse complement strand
CCTAGTTTGAAGCCGGAAACTGCTGAAACTGAAGCTGCAACTGCAGAAGTAAAGATTGACTTGCGTGGCTTAGAAGATATCCTCTTTGGAACTGCGTTGTAGGTTCATTTGAACCTCCTCTGGAAGCCAAAACTTTTGGTGGTGGAATGAAGTCAATCCGACGGTCGGTTTGTGAGATATCGTCTGCCCTAGTTTGATAATAAAGCCGGTAATGCTGATGCTATTTAGGGTTTGCTTCTGCTGATATGAATCAGATGTATTGTACTATTTTTCTTTGTTGAATTATTGAAGATAAAAGAAGATTTTATCAAAGGGTTTCCCCACACATTGTGGGGTTTGTCCCTGGCTAGCCGCCACATCTTGCGTCTCTTGTCTTGGCTTGTTTTCTGTCGATCATTTAATGTTCTATCTGCACTTTACTTTATGTACATGTGATTGCTAATTGGTGGAATATAATAAGAAAAATAAGTAAACTATTATAAGCATAGAACATACCATAACTTCACAGTCTTTTTCTTGTGCGATCCTCCTAACCTATAATGACTTTCCTGCAATCTACAATTTATTGAACATAAATTAGGTTTATTTTTTATTTTTTCCTTTTTTCCCTTTTTTTTAGTCTGAGACAACTTGGCTGCCTCCAGGAGGTTTTCACCCTCACTGTTTGCCTTGGGAGCCTCCAAGAGGTTTTCACCCAAGGATATTTTATTCTTTATTCTTTTTTCTATTTTTTTCTCTTTTTTTGTGTTCAAGGTGTGGGTGGAGTGGAGACAGGGGCCTACTCCACTACCAACACTGATTTACCTAGAGTTTCAATGAACTCTTGTTTAGAAAGGGGCTTCTTGTAGATTTTCAGTCTATGCCCATTGACGAGCATGGGGATGGCTTCTTCATCAATGGTCCTGATAAGGACTGAACCATTGTCATTGCATTTCTCCACTGTATATGGTCCCAACCATCTTGTCCTCATCTTTCCTTTGAAATCCTTGTATCTTGAATCATATAACAACCCCTACTCTCCTGGCTGAAATTACTTTACTTTAAGGTGCCAGTCATGCCATATCTTTCTTTGAAGTTGGACTACCTCTGAGTGGAGAAGGGCCTACACTCTCTGTTCATCTAATCCATTCAGCTGCAATAATCTTTCTTGTTGTGCATGGCTGAGATCTAGGTCCAGCTGAGCTGTCAACCTCAATGTGTTATATTCAAATTCTATGGATAGCAAATCCTTCTTCTCGTAGACCAGCTCATAGGGTGTGAAACCTATTGTAGTTTTCCAAGTAGTGTTATAGGCCCAGGTGGCCTCAACCAAGCGATCTGCCCAATCTTTTCTGCCGCTACTCACCACTTTAGTCAAAATCTCTTCCAAAGCTCTATTAGTGACTTAAACTTGTCCATTTGCTTGTAGATGATAAGGGGTGGAAGTTCTTGTGCTTAATCTTGTGATGAGTGAGTAGGTCTTCAATCAGGGTAGCGGTAAACTAACTTCCTTGATCTGTGACTAATTCTCTTGGGTAGGCAAACTTGTAGAAGATATTTTCCCTCAAAAACTCGGCTACTTTTTCTTCTGTTGCTGCCTTGATTGCCTTTGTTTCTACCCACTTTGCCAGGTAGTTCGTGCACACAATGATGTAAGACTTTTGTCTGGAAGGAGGGTTGATAGGACCCACAAAGTCCATGCCCCACTTCTCAAATGACTCGAAAGTCACTTGAGGTTGTAGGGGCATCTCATCCCTCGGAGTCAGTTCCCCATCCTTTGACATCAGTCACATTGGCTGATGTATCTCTTGACATATTGATGAAGAGTGGGCCAATAGTAGCCTACTTGTAGAATTTTGAAGGTGGTTCTTTTTACTGCAAAGTGGCCTCCACAGGGCCCATCATGACAGGTTAGGAGGATGTCAAAAACTTCCTCCTCCTTGACACAATGCCTTAAAATCTGATCTGGGCCGAGTTTAAATAGGTTTCCCCCAATCCAAGGGAATGGGGCACTTTTCCTCATGATCTTGCTCTTCTCTTTTGAGGATAGGTGTGGTGGGAACTGTGCTGAAACCAAGTAATTTGCTATATCAACAAACCATGGAGAGAGTACTGAAATAGAAAACAGGGGTTCATCTGGAATTTGATCATCCACCATCTCTTCTTCACCTATAGGCAAATCTAGTCTAGACAGAAAATCGACAACAACATTTTCCTTACCTGGCTTATCAACAATGGTCAAATCAAATTGCTACAATAAAAGTAACCATCTAATGATACAAGCATTTACATCAGGTTTATTCATCAAATACCTAATTGTAGCATGATAAGTGTGTACGAATGTTTGATAACCAGTGATGTAGTGTCTGAACTTGTTTAGGGAATGGACTACAGCTAGGAGATCTTTCTCAGTTACAATATAGTTTAACTCTACCTTGGACAAGTTTTTACTGAAAAAATATATGGCATACAGTAGCTTCTCTTTAGCTTGTCCTAAGGCTACTCTTATGGCTTTGTTCAGAGAATCTGTGTGAATGTGGAAAGGTAGGGCCCAGTTTGGACATCTCAATATTGGGGCAGTTACCAGCTTACCTTTCAATGCATCCAGAGCCTCTTAACAGTTGTCAGTCCATATAAACTCAACATCTTTCCCCAAAAGATCGAACAATGGAGAGGCTAGCTTATTGAAATCTTTAATGAATCTTCTATAATATCCTGCTAAGCCTAGAAAACTTCGAACATCTCTTACCTTTTAGGGAGGTGGGACCCTTTGGATGATAGCAATCTTGTTGGGATCCACCTGTAATCCTTGCTGAGAAATTATATGACCTAGCACGGTCCCTTCAGTCATCAGGAATTCACATTTTTCAAGACTGAGGGATAGGTTCATTTCAATACACTTGGTTAAAACATTTCCCAGGTTAGTCAATGCTTCTTGGAAGTTGGACCTATAAGGAGTAAAGTCATCCATATAGATTTCCACTAAATCATGAACCAACTCAGCAAATATGCTCAGTACTGCTCTCTAGAAAGTGGCAGGAGTGTTGCATAACCCAAAGGGAAGGACCCAGTAGGCAAAGGTACCCCATGGACAAGTGAAAGTGGTCTTATCTTGGTCTTCCGAACTGATTGGATTTGATTATACCCGCTCAACCCATCTAGGAAGGAAAAGAAATTCTTCCCTGCCAGGCCCTCTAACACTTGATCTATGAAAGGCAAAGGGAAATGGTCCTTCTTGATAGTTTTGTTAAGTTCTCGATAATCTATATAGATTCTCCACTTCCCATTTTTCTTGGGCACGAGCACCAAAGGAGAAACCCACTCGCTGTCAGAGATGGGGTAGATGAATCCTGCATCCAACAACTTTTGCAGTTCTTCTTTGACAATGTCCTTAAGGACTGGATTCATTCTTCTCTGAGGCTGCCTGACTGGTTTACAATCTTCTTTAACATAAAGGTCATGGGTATAGACTGAAGAGTGGTCTCCTTTCATAACTGTTTAAGTTCTCCCAGAAGTTCAGTCTCTTCTAGGTTTGGTTGCGTGGTTCCACTTAATCTCTCAAGAAAGGGTGGAATGTCTTTGGGTTCACTTTCCTATTTCTATTCCTCATCCTCCTTAGAAGGAGGTTGGCTATCTGGAAGGAGCCTCACAAACGAAACATATTTCTACGGAGTGCAGTGGGCACTCATTCCTAGGATGCTTTCTTGTACATCTGGGACAAAATATGGTCAAATCCCTCTCAGGTTCCTCTTGCTTTTGTTAGATTCGGAAGGTATCCATTTACATGGCAATGGTCTATCTCACCTCACTTTTAAGGTCTTCCATCTGATTTGTAAACTCATGTTGGGAAAAGGTGGCACTCGCTGAAAGTGGACTCCCCCTACCTCTTTTCCGGGCTGCCCTAGAATGGTTTCTAAACACAGTCTTTATGTCATCGTAAGGTAGTTGGTAGATGTCTCCCCCAGTGAGCAAATGGAGGGTATCTAGAAGGACTTTAGGGAATCCTTGGAGCAGAACCAGCTTTAGATATTCGGGGTCAAGTGTGCACCTGACCCTTTTATAACTGAGTTGGAACATTTCTTCATAGTCTTCTAAAGATTCATCACTTCCCATGGTCATTTGAAAGATTTCTCCCTTTGTTTCCTTTGACCTACAGTAATCCCGGTCTTTGTTGTTAAAGGCTTGTTGCATCTGAGCCCAAGTTGTGATACTATTTCCAGGTAACCCCATGAACCAGCGTAGTGCTGCATCCTTGAGGGTAGAGGGAAGGAGTTTCAACTTTTGCTTATCTTCTGCATAGTCATAAGTTCAACAAAGGACAACAAACTCAAACAAGAAGGTATCAAGGTCTTCAGTGGTCAATCGATGGAAGTGATGTAAGGTTGAGGGACTTATGTTTTTCATTTTTGTGTCCCCATTGGTCTCTTGGATGGAAAAGATGCCTTCTATTCTCTCCTCATCTCCTATACTGTTTCTGTGTTCATCCATGGTTTCAAGAGGAATTTTTTCTTACTCCTCTTCTGTTATAGGATATTTGCATATCTCTGGAGATTCACTGCCACCAAATAAGAGAGAAGGGTGACTCAGTGATGTGGTGGGGGTGTTGGGTAAGAATTTTCCTGAATTGTCTCGGTTCCTATAAGGTATGAAATGAAATATTTTTGGTTGTTGTTTACGTTTTTCTCTGCTTGTACCTGCGAAACTGAAATTGATTGAACAACAAATTGCAACTAACTAAAATAAACCTTGCTAGAATGAAAATTGCAGAATTGAAATGAAAGCGGGATATGACTAATCTATGTTGCAGAATTGAAATTGTAGAAATGAAATGCTAAGCTACGCTTGCAGAATTGGAATGCTAATCTACGCTTGCATAATTGAAATTGTAGAATTGAAATGATAATCTATGAAAGCGGGAAATATCTAATCTACGCTTGTTGAAATGAAATGAAAGCAGGAAATATCTAATCTAATTTTGTGGAAATTAAATTGCAGAATGGAAATGAAACAACTAGTCTACTTAGTAAAACGTTGCAGTAGAAAATAGAAGAAAAGCAGTAATCGCAAATACTCTGATGCTTCCCCGGTAATGGGGCCAAAAATATGGTGGGCTCCAGTATTGCAACAATGATGCTGCAACTCCTAGGACTCCCTTCTTTACTTTTATTAACCCGGTAGTTCATAACAAACTTGGAAGCAATAGTGCTATATACACATGTACTAGCTCTTGCTGCAGGTTGTCACTTAATCAGCTGGCAGAAGTTCACTTAAGCCAACTTCTATGAGCTCTTAAAAGAAGCTTTTAATTGTGATGGACGAAAGCTACCTCAAAAGAGGCTAGTCTACTTGCAAAAAGAAGCGGAAAGATGAAAGGAAATGTAAACCCTAGCAAACCTTAGTTTTACTGAATAACCCTACTGGTGCAATAAAAGAGATGAAAGTTGCTAAAATGGATGCCATTGACTCTTGGAAATGTAAAATTCATGTGACTAAGCTATTTCTGAAGGAAAATATGGAAAAACATCTTTTTGTATTTTTGAGTAATTTTGCAGAATTATTATGCATGTGCTTTAAGTATTTTTGACTGTGCAAGGGGTTCATTGGTTAAAGGAAATGGAGTGGGTGCTTGCAGGAGGTTGGGAAGGTGAGAAGAGGGCTTAAGGGGTCCCTAGCACCATTCTAGATAATTCCATAGCGATCAAATCTCGAAAAACGACTTGCATGAACTTCTACAGGAAGTTTGTAGGGGTTCTACAGGAACAACCAAAAGTGGATTTTAGAGGGTTGATGGTAGAAAAATGGTGGGAAAGTGGAAATGAAGGATGGATAAAGCTGTTAAGGGGTCTAGGACCTAGTAAATGAGGTTAAGGAGTGATGAAGGTGGTTGGATTTGTTCAAGGATGGAGAGAGAAATATTGCACAAGAATGTAGAAATTAGGGAAAATTAGGAAAGTGTGGCAAATGAAGGGAAGGAATCTTGGGTCAGGGGTTGGAATTGGTTTTATTATGGAGGAAGGGTAGGTAAGGATGTATTACGGGTGCTCTGCACACTATTTTCCAAAACTGATCGAACAAAAACTAGAAAAACCAGAGATCTATCTATTTTGACCTAATCTGACCTAAAAACCAGAAACATGATGAACAAAAGTTTATAGATAGGAAATCATGCAAGATAGCTATGGAAACTAAGCAAGAACATATCTAAGCATGTAAACACAACTGATATCAACTTTTCCAACTCAAAATCTAACACTAGCAATTGCATTGGAAGGCAAAAACAATGTTTTTGTGGCAGCAAGTATGCCTTGGTCTCAGCTCATGGTCCCAAGGAGGAAGAGATGAGATCAAGGACTACTTGATGGCCTTTTTTCAGATATTTTCTATCACCAAACTATCAAATCAACCTGAAGCATAAAACTATCTTAATCATAAAAAATAACCTAAGTAACAAAGCAAGATTTTAACCTAAATAATAGAAACTATTCTATGAATGGAAGAAAAACACATAAAAGTACACAAAACAGGTATTGGCACTGGGGTTGGACCCAAGCCTAAGAGCTACAGCCTCCTAAGAAAGCTCAGAGTTGGTGAAAAGCGAGATTCATCCCCATTACTCAAAAAATAATAGTCATGTCACAAAACTGTTTACAACAAGAGCTCGAAAATGAGCTGAAATGCAGAACTGCACTAAGGTGTGAAAAACAAATGTTCAATAGCTAAACTACCAAGGCTTGAAGCCTTCTTATTTATGTGACACGAGGACTCCCAACAATCCTCCTGAACTTTAGGAGCTTGGCTGCTCAAAACTGCAGTTAATCAACCACTTCACAAAACCTATTCGGCCGCCCCTTTAAATCATCTTTGGTGGGCTATTGAACTCCGAGCTGATGGTGGAGAATTTCAGGAAGGGGTCATTTAGTGTAGGAGGCACCCTTCCTACAAATCCTCAGCCTTTTTCCTTCATATTTGGCTATCAACTTGCTCATAAATGCTTGACCTTGGTCCAAAAGATGTCCAAAAATCTGCAATAAGCACGTATTAGACTTTGTGGTCAAGTGACTATTCTCATTCATTCAATTAACATAAATATATTCAAAAGCATGCATAAAAATATGAATAATGGTGGATTAATTGAGAATAATAGGCAAAATGAGCCCATAAAGTTACCCATTTTTGGGGCTCATCACTAGGCTATTGCTCACTTCGAGGACATGGAGAGATTGTTTGGAGATGACTGCATTCATGCTTGCATGAGAAGGTGGAATACATTGTCACACAACCTACAGATCAGGGAGTATCACTCCCCAAATAGGATGAGGGAAGCCATGAGGAGAGTGCCCTTTTATAAGCACTCAATGCAAATTTTGAAGGTCAATTGGATTGGCCTTAAATTCAGTCCTCCACTACTGCTAGGATTGTTGGAAGGAGTAAAAGAGGAGGAAGAACATAAACAGTGGGAAGAGGTGGATAGGAAGGTAGGTTTCCATGATAAAGAGGAAGATATCACATCATAGGCATGGGATGTCAGGGAATCTATTAGAGCCATCATGGATGAGGAGTTAGATTAGTTGCTCAGAGGATGAGCAACCCATTCAGTAGGGGGTGATGATGAGCCCCATAAATGGGTAATTATATGGGCTCATTTTGCCTCTTATTTCGACTTAATCCACCATTCTAATTATTTTATTGCATGTTTTGAATATATTTATGCTAATAGAGTGAATTGGGTCAGTCATTTTGCCATGTAGTCTAATGTGTGCTTTATGCAGATTTTTTTGGCCAATTTTGGACAACATCAAGGGATTTATGAGCAAATGACAACCAAAACTCAAGGAAAATAGGGAAGAGGATTTTTAGGGGGGTGTCTCCTTCATTTATGACCCCTTTCCTCAAATCCTTCATCAGCAACTCGGAGCAGAAAGGTCCACCTTCCAAGGGGCAACCAAGCAAGTAAAGAAGGACTGTTGTTTATCTCCAGTTCTAGGAAGCTGAGTTCCTTGATTTTAGGAGGACTGTTGGAGGAATCCATTTTTATAAATAAGGGGGCTTAGAGCCTCAGTATTTTATCCAGTCATTAGTAAAATTTTTGCACTTTTGTGCAACACATTGTTCAACTTATTTTCGAGTTCCTTTTTGAGAATAATTCATGTAATGTGACTATTATTTTTGGTAATGAAGATGAAACATTTTTTGATCCAACATTGATCTCTTTAAGAGGGTTGATGCTCTTGTTTTAAGGCCCAAACCAAGCTACCCAACACCTCTTACTATGTACTTATATTTTTTTGCTTCAGTTCATGAGTTAATTTCTGTTACATAGATTCATTTTACATTGTTAGATTAGGTTGCTTTTGATCATTTGCATAGCTATTTTGTGTTTCAGTTGTTCAAGTAGGTTGCTGCAGTGACATAATAATATTCAAAAAGGCCAATAGTAGGCCCTAATCTCCTTTCTCCCTTCCTGGGACTACCTGGGACTATGATTTGAGGTCAAGGCACTACTGCTGCCACCAAAAGCATAGTTTTTCTCTTCCATGCAACTGCTAGTGTGATGACTTGATTTGGAAAGATTGATATGTTGATTCAGATTCAATTTCCTAGACCATTTATTTTTATTTTCCAATATATCTCATTGCATGCTTTTCTGTTTGCAAGTTACTGTTCAACATTTTCTGTTCTTAGGTCAGGAATTAGGTTAACGAGTGATATTTTTGTTTTCATAGTACAACTAGTTTTTTCCCGTCAATTTTGATAAGTAAATGTGCATATCTCTTGTAGGACACCTCAGCTCACCATACATCCATAAAACAACCAACACCAGCTCACTTCTCATATATTTTCCAAGTCATTCGCAACATCTTGCCAATCTACCCTAATTTTTGCATTTTTCTCCATAAGCTTCTTTCTTGCCATTTGAACAAATCCAACCATCATGTTATTTCTTGACCTTCCTTGACAAGCTCTAGACACCTCAAAACCTTCATCTAGCCTTCAATTACCCTTTTCCATCTTTTTCCACCTTCAAAACTCCAAAAATAGCTCGCGGCCTCCTCCTCTAGATCCTCCTATAGATCCTCCTGTAGATTCCCTGCAGCCTCCTGTAGAATTTCTTGTGAGTGATTTTTCGAAGTCCGATTACTATGAAAGTATTAAAAATGATACTAGGAGCTTCTTAGGACCTCTCCACACCTTCCTCCACCTCTCCAAAAAGCGAATTCACCTTCCTTCGCCACCAAACCTCTGCACAATCATAACCAGATAAATCACATGCACAATAATTTCACATAAAAACACTCAAAAGCACAAAAATATATTTTCTTCTCATTTATTCTTAGAAGTAGCTTGAATAAATGCAATTTACCTTTCCAGTAGTCAATGGCACTCATTTCATCAGTTTTCATCTCTTTTCTTGCAAAAGTATGGTTAATAGGTAAATTAGGGTTTGCTAGGGTTTGCTAGGGTTTGCGTAACATTTCAGTTTTCCTTTTTTTTTTTTTCAAATAGAATAGCCTCTGTAGAGTTAGATTTCTTTCATCACAACTAAAAGGTTCTTCTGAGAATTCATAGAAGTTGGCTCAAGCTCCTAGCGAACTTGCGCCAACTAACCAAGTGACAGCCTGCAGTAAGAGCTAGTACTTGTGTATACAACACTATCACTTCCAAGTTTGTTACGAACTACCGGGTTGATAAGTTGCAGCATTATTGCTGCAATACTAGTGCTTACCACCGGTTAATGGTCACAATTATTCCTTCATGCAGGAAACACATCACATGAAAGAGTGAAGAGGTAAGAGCTCCCACGACATAAACATAGTCATACCCATGGAGTAAATTAAAATCCAAAGGGCCTTGGACTACCATCACATCGATATAGACAATATTTCCTCCCAAAGTAATAGGAAACTGAGGAAGGATCCCTAACAATTGGCTCGTTCCTCTGTTAAAGGCCAACATATTCTTGGTAATAGGCATAAGCCGTGGAGAATCGAAAGTTTTCAAAGTAGTTGAGGACATAATACTAACATATATTCCTTCGTCTATGACTATGCTAGGTATGGGAATATTATAATATTGTACAATGATTTGGAAGGGCAAGTAAGCAGGAATAATATATCCTTCTAGTCAACTCCAATCAAAGGAATTGACTATACTACTTGGAGGGGGTTTCATGGGAAAGGGAGAACTGCCACCTTATGCTATGCGCATAGGGGAACTGCTCCGCTATATCATAGGAATGGGAGAATTGTCCCCCTGTGCCATTGGAAAGAGAGGATTTCCCCCCCAATTCATTGGAATCTGAAAAAATGAAAAGAACCTAAGCGGTATGGAGTTCATTCTCTACGGGAAAGGTATGATCAACTGAAGGTGGAGTCGATTCAACCATTTTCTCAACTGATGGTTGGTCGGGAACAAACTCATAGGATTCACGTTTAGAGAGAGTGGGATGACTGGAGATAGATTGTGATCAATCACCTCATCAACTAGTGGAGGATTGGGAGGAAGATTTTGATAATTGGATGTAAGATGAGGTTGAGAAGCTGTATGGGTTTTCAACACTTTTGAGGCTTCATCCATATAAGGAGAAAGGTGAATAGGATGATTCCCTTCACATAACTTATGGGGAAACTTGACTTTACCCTTTTTCCCATGGACCTTACTCTCAATAGTCTATGGTTTATCACCAACATGATCTCTAGAGGCTAATGACAAAGGATGATGTGAGCTTGTCGAACACACTTCTAATGGATTGGGAATACTAGGACAATCTCTAAGAAAATGGTCACCCTTACATAACTCACAAGGGAATTTAACTTTGCGGGGCTGATTGGAAGGTTCATCCATACTAGTTTCATGGGTAGCAATGGTCGCTTGGTTTCCCCCTGCTTATTTTTCTTCTTCTTCTTTGCCCCTTTCTTCTTCTTCTTAGTCTCCTGGTTACTAGAATCAAGACTTTGATCAGGAGAGGAGGAAGAAAGGGATGAAGGAACAACATGTGAAGAAGGAAAAGGGTCAAATTTAGGATCAACTTTGGGTTGATTTTGTTCAGGTGGAGGAGAAATTGGTTGAGAAGCAGTTTAAACATGCATAACCATAGGGATAAAAAACAACCAAACTCACAAACCAATAGTAAATTGGGGAAGGGACAACGTTGCCATATAAGGAGCACCAATATTTCCAAAAGGAGGAAAAGGACTAGGATTCCCATTAGAGGGGTTTCCTTGACTGGTGGACTCAGGAATTATTGCCATTAGTCTTAACCTAAGATCCACTAAGGAGTTGTTCGACGGGGAGGATGTTGTTACGAGATCAATTAATTTTAGAAATTAATAACACAAAATAAAACAAAATAGGGGTAAATAGGAAAATGGTTTACCAAGTAATTGTGAATTGCAATATACCACCTTGGAGAACTAAGGATTTATGTATGAGTAAGAAATATCCCTGAATGTTGTGTTATGTGTATCACAATATACAAGGTAACTGACTCAGTTTGGTATGATGAAGATAACAACCTATGGTGGACTTCCAAAATATACTTGATGACACGTGGAAGTGCAGTTCGTGGTAGTGCTATCTAAGGTGTAACCATTTGATGAGAGCATTCCCACATACTTATCGTGCATGGAGCATCATCCAATATACCCAAAGGTACATGGAGAATGATATGATACACTTACATACGTGGAAAGGGATGTCACCCCTAGAATGAAATGCTGGCGAAAAACGAAAAATCCTACATTTAAAGACACTGGAACGTCTCTAGCCTAGACCTCTATGTGCGTTGTTATGTTTCAAATGCTCCTAGATTAATTGAGTGAATTTTAAATTTTATCTTGAAATATGTTTCAATTTCAAGGCTCAAAACGTGATGTCACCTGAATGCACCTATGATGCAACTAATATAATAAAAATATCTCTTTTCATTTTCCTTTTAACAATAAAAGACCCAACTAAGTACGGGAAGAAGAAATCAATCAACAATGCAACAAACAAGTGATGCAAAAATTGATCTCCTCAACTTCACTATTCCAATCAAAATAAAATCCCTATATGAAATGATCCAAAAACATTAGAATTGAATATTTTCTCAATTAGAATTGAATATTTGCTCATCCCTCCTAGACTACATCTTCGGGTTCTTTTCCAATGGACATCTAATGTATTGAAAATTCTCATAAAGTCTCTTTACATCAAAATTCACCATTATAGAATCTGCTTACAGAATTCAATGGCTACTATCAGTGGAAAGGTCTTTGCCTCACTTTCCAACACAACTTTCAGATTACAAAAAGGCCCAATATTGGCCGAGATATGCCTCAAACGACATTAACAGGCACTCCCAAAACAATTACAGGATCAAACCCTTATATCTCCCTTGGCCATGATGCATTGGTATAGTCTTTTATAACTCTGTTGGAAGGTCCTGGGGTCAAACCCACTGGTGTCCCGTGATTTGATTGGTATTACATAACAATACATTGAGTTTGGTGCAACTATATATATCATATATAGTATCAAAACTGTATCACATAGTTTTACATTGATTATCATACCTGCACCATGGTATAACTTTGGCATTTGGTTAAAACAATAAACTAGTGGATATCCATATGACTCTCCCCTTAGCATATAGTTATAACGTAAAGTTTTAAAATTGGTGATACCCCATGCCATCCGAGATTTGATATCACATATGTTAATAACGTCTAATATTGGAGTTTTGTTATTGTATTATAGTTTTCCCACACAAGGTTTAGAGGCTCTATTGGAGTGATGTTAACATAATCCAAGGGTTTGGCATGCTGTGGGATATGGTGGGCTTTACCAACACTTTCCCACCAATAATAATTAATGAAAGCTTAAATATATAGTTGCGCACTTATATTAATAAATCATGCCATGGTCTATTAGTAAGATTTTGGGTTGTTGACCTGGTGGTTGCAGGTTTGACCCACGAATCCTTCGCTTGGTAGTTTGACTTGTGGGTGTTCCACTTGCTATCACATGCCATGCACTCATCCTGTCACTTTTCCTTCTCTAGCAATGCCACTTGGCTTACATTTTCGCTTCCACTTGGCCCGCTTTGGCACTGCCACTTGGCCCGCTCTAGCCTCCCATTTTTGCCTGTTTAGATAAAAATTCAGAGCACATTTTCTCCCTCATATGGAGGCCATTTTGAAAAACAAATATACCACTCGAATTAGTGTGACAAGCTCTTCGACTTTGCATTAGTTTCATGAGAATCTGGGACTATTGAATTTTGAGCATTTGAGGATCCTCCTCGATCATTCCTCTCCATTAGAAGCTTCTAGACCACCAAAAGTTTGGTTTTAAGAAGATATGAGATGAGGGTATTGTTCCCTCAGCTTTTCGATCTCCATTGACCTTTCTTTTCTTGGATTCATGGCTTTGAGTCCCACTCGAAGATAATTTACATCTCCTCACCTAGAAGTGCAAACCTTCCTATCCAAGATGGTATCTTCTTGTATATTAGTCATACATTCAGGTGAAAATTCATCTATTATTGGAATTTGAGCATTTTTCCTCTTGATCCGTGATCATTGGAGGTTCATACAACTTCAATTTATCAACATTTACAACTGAATATATATGCATGTATGGAGGCAAATTCAATTGGAATGCATTGTGCCTAATATTTTCAACAATTTTAAAAGGACCATACCTTATAGGTTTCAACTTTTTACCTTCACCTTTCATCTTTTCTTTGTTAATGTATAGCCATACTTGATCACCAACCTAGAAGTGATGATCCATCTGATGCTTTTCATGACACATTTTGTACTTGGCCTGACTTTTCTCCAATTGATCCTGCACTACTTCATGAATCTTTTGGATTATTTGAATGAAGTTGATTTCTTTGTCAACATCTCCATGTCCATCCTCCTTAACTTCTTCACCAAACATAAAGTCCATTGGTGATTTTGGTAGGTACCCAAGACATGTTTCAAAAGGAGATCTACTAGTAGAAGAGTGTAAGGCCCGATTGTAAGCATGATGGACATAATGTAAGGATTCATCCCACAACTTAGGATGTTTTCTATAATAACATCTGAGAAGATGTACCACTATTTTGTTCACCACCTCTATTTTCCAATCAGTTTGTCGATGAAAAGTTGTGCTCTTTTTCAAATTAGTGTCCATGAGTCCCCATAAGGTGGACCAATACTCCCCCAGAAAATGAGAGTTCCAATCTAAAATTATAGAAGTAGGTAACCCAAAATGAACCTGTACATTTTGAAAGAACATTTGTGTAGTCTGTTCAACAATAACTTTCTTTTTACATGGAACAAGATACACATTTTGGTAAATATATCAACTACAACATACAAATAATCATGTTCTTTTCTATACATTGGAATCCTTCCTACAAAATCCATAGATATACTTTCCCATGGTCGAGAAGGATCTAGAAATGGCATATACAAACCTAACTTTCTATTGTTTGGCTTTCTTTTTGAACACATGACACAATCTTTGATGTACTTAGCAACTGTTTCATTCATCTGAGGCCAATAGCAAAACCTTTGTGATTATGCCACTGTCTTACCTACACCAAAATTCCCTGAAACATGAGAAGAATGTGCTTCCATGATGACATGCACTCTTTCTCCTTGTGGTATGCACAACTTACCAACATGGTACAATAACCTGTCATGAATAGGATAATTCACTTCTTCCGCCTAAGAACCATGAGTTAGTGATTCATAAGCATCCTTAAAATGAGTATTTGCGGCATATTGTTCTATATAACTTTCATTTATTAAAGAACTATTTTGTAGAATAACCGAAGCATTCAAAGAAGCTATTGATAACATATCAACTACTTTATTGGTGGTACCTTTTTTTATATTTGATTACTAAATCAAATTGTTGCAAAAACCCCATCTATTTATAATGTCGAGACTATTGCAACTTAGTTTGTGGTTGAAGGTACTGAAGTGGATGATGATATGTATGAACCATTGTTTCTTTTCCCATTAAATAATGTATCCATTTTTTAACACTTTCCACTAATGCATACAATTCTTTATCATAAGTTGGATAGTTAGCAACTGCTTTAGAAAATGTTTCTAAATGAAAACAAATAGGATTTCCTTTTTGTAATAATATTGTACCTATTACATGCACACTAGCATCTATTTCTATTTCAAATGATTGTTGAAGATTTGGTAAAGCCAAGATTGGAGTTGTAGAAATTTTATGCTTTAAAATATCAAATGATTTTTGTTGTTTTCCTCCACACTGGAAAGAGACTTTAGAACTTTTTAAAGCATCAAGTGGTGATGCAATGAAAGAGAAATGAGAAATAAACTTCCTCCAATATTGAACTACACCCTAGAAGCTTCTAACTTTCGTCACATTTTGAGGTCTTAGCCACTTGACAATTACTTAAATTTTAGTTGGATCTATTTTTAATTGACCATCTCCAACTATGTAACCAAGATATACTAACAAAGCTTTTCCAAATTCACATTTAGTGAGTTTGAGATACAATTTCTCTTTTTTCAACACATCAAAAACTTGTTTAACATGCTTTATGTGTTATTCCCAACTAGAACTGAAAATAAGAATATCATCTAGACAGACTATGACAAACTTATCAATAAAAGGATAAAAAAGAGCATTCATCACTCTTATAAAATATTTTGGAGCATTGCATAACGCAAATGACACAACCAACCATTCATAAAGCCCCTCTCTAGTCTTAAATAAACTTTTCCATATATCATTTTCTACAATACGAATCTAATGATAACCACTTCTTAAATCCAGTTTTGTAAAGTAAACAACATTCTTTATATTATCAAGTAAATCATTTATTCTAGTAAGAGGATACCTGTTCTTAATGGTGATTTTATTTAAGGCTCTAAAATGAACAGACATTCTCCAAATTATGTACTACTTTTAGGCTAGTATGATTGGTGATCCACATGGAGAAGAACTAGGTTGAATAAAGGCTTTATCAACCAATTCCTGAATTTGTTTATTAATCTCTTCATTTTCAGTGACTGAGATACAATACATGCCAATATTTCGGGAGAGGGCCATCAGATTGAAGTTGAATCTCATGTTTTATTTCTCATTTTGGAGGTAAATATTTTGGTTCACTACAAGAAAAAAAGTTCATTGGTGAGGGTCATGATTTTGAAGGACCTTTAAGGTCGGTCACCAATGTCGCATATGGTGAAGGTCTTTAAAAAAGCGTTGTTGTAAGTGTATATTGTGATGGTATTTGATGGTTTGTCACCAAAGCCATTTTCAATGACACTTTTGGTGAGGGTAGTTAATTTTCCATCACTAATTCTCTCTTTGGTGACACTTTTTGTGAGGGTCGTTAAAGGCCCATCACTAATTCTCTCTTTGGTGACACTTCGAGTGACGATCTTTTATTGACCCTCACCAATGCTCTTTTTGGCTACTTTTGGTGACGATAAAAAATGTTCATCATTATTGATCATTCCAATGAGTTTTTGATGATGCTATGTACCTATTACTATATTTTTTCTAAAAATATAATGATTTTTACCATTGTTGTGGAGTCTTTTTCATTATGTGTCCAAGTTCATAGTGGTTATAATATCCAGTCAATTTTTTAAGAAGTAATTAGTGTGTATCATCTCCCTTAAGTCATAAGAATATGGTCTTCCTATGAGTCAACACATGATTCATCTCTATTAGGTTTATTATCTAGCAAATTTCCTTTAAATAAAGTTCCACTAGTGTGTGTAGGGACTATATTATTTAATACATAATCAAGCTCTGTCAATTCTATTAATGAGAGAGACCTAGCACTCCTCAACACTCATGACACACCTTAACATGCTTTGGAACAATACACTAACATTCCTTGGCACCTCGCATGCCTTGGAACATCTTTGTACCTGGAACATCTTTGTACCTAAAACATCTTACCATGAGTAGGACACCAAAGCACATGTTGGCATGCCATAGCATAGCATAGCACTTCCCTATCATGTGTTGGCGTTCCCTGTAGTCCCTAGCAGCCCTGGAAGTCCTTGGAATAATATTGCATTGACAAAAATTAGCACTTGGCACACATTGGCACTTGGCATGTATTGGAACATATTATTAGTGTGCCTAGCATGCCCCTTTTGAAAAAGATAAAGTCTCAACTTATTAACTCTCTTATGTGTTTATTTCCTTTCATTTTAGCTCCGTTATTCCTTTTGTTGCCTTGAAACTCCTTGATGCATATTGACATACTCTGGCACCTTGCACATCCTAGCATGTCTTAGCACCTAGAATGCCTTGGCACTATTTGGCATATGTTAGTACACCCCGAAACTACCTAGCACACTCTAGCACTTCTTGACATTCCCTAATATTCCCTGGCATGCCTTACCCATTCTTAGCATACATTGTCACTCCCTCCTTGGCATGACAACTAGCACTGATTGACACTCCCCAACACGCCGTCATCTTCATTCACTTCCATGCATTTTGACCTAGTGCTCCCTTGTGTTGTCCTAGTACTCCCTAACACTCCTTAGCATGCATTGGCACTCTTTAGCACACCTTAGCACTAAATAGTGAAGAATGAAACTTGTAAGCAATGTTACCAGACTCAGAATAGACAATAAATTGGTGAGGCAAAAGAGCTAAGAGTTTTAATCAGATTGGGGAAAAATTGAAAAACAAATCGGGAAAAAATCGGGAAAAAATCAATGAATTTAATAAATAAAAATATACACATATATTTAATTAAAAAAAGAACATTTGTCATTGACATTCAGTAAATCCATGTCTAAACAATTCACAATATCAATAGATGTCCAAAATATCATGAATGAATAAGAATATCATATATCTTATGAGTCCAAACATGATCCAAAGTACTCAGTCATGACTCCTAACTAGTGACTACATAGAACTAGAAGCAACTGCTTCTAAAAGTTTACAAACAACTGCATACTAATTAGAAAAAAATAGTAACTAAGAGTCTAAGACTCTTAAGAGTGAGAATAGAAGCAATTCCTCCCACTCCTCCACTTGCTTGACTCTCACAATTCTTCAAGTCACATAGGCTTAAAAGAGGAGCCTCCTCTAGTTAGACCCAATTTGCTGCATTTATAGTTTGTAAATCTATCTCTTCAAGGTCTATTGGTGAATGATCCAAACCTATCATTAGAATGAGACACTAAAATGTGAATTTAAGTTTGACTTTGGACTTTAAATTTTAAACTTTAAATTCAAAATTAGATTATGAAACCTTCAAATTCAAGCTCTCACCTAGTATATTCTTGTTGCGAAGTTGTAGATTGTGATGGAAAAATACAAGGTCATTTAAGCACTTTTGTCTCAATCGATTGCGCTTCTTAGAATGTAGTTTCTCATACATGATCCAATTGCACTCACAACCTGAAGAACTGCATGCTTGATTTAAGATTCGAATGGCAAATCTCTTCAAATCTAGTGTATCACTACAAAAGCTTTTCCACCAAAGACCTAGCAAGTGGCAAGGGTTCATGAGTAGATGTACTAAATACTAAATAGTAAAAAATTAAAAAGACAACAAAATTTAATAAAACATTTAACATACAAAATAAAGTTTAAACAAATTTAATGAACTGATAAGGCCTTCAAGCCTCAAAGGGTACATGGAAACACCTTAGACCTCTCTCATATAACACTGGTATAGGAAAATATTTAGGTGGTGCTTTATAATCCTATAGTTGGGAAAATACACGATTTTGAAATTCTAGATCAGAGAAGCACCTTTCCATGCATATCATAAGTCCTCTGTGAACCTCCCCATCCTCACTAAATTTTCTCTTATCATAAAAATACTATGGGTTGAGGAAGTATCTAGCAGCATGTAAGAGGGAATGCAACTTCCTATCCCAATATGCATCAATAATGTCCCAAAGAGTCATATACTTTGCCTCCTCATCCTCATATATTCTTTTGATGGCCTCCTTTACGAGATCCATCGCCTCATAAATGTAACCCATAGCAAGTTTGTCACCATCAACCATCCTGAAAGTTCAAGCTTTCAAATTTAAATTAATATGAAACATTGAAAATAAAAAGAAGCTTGAAATGAAATTTAAAACATGAAAATGTTAAAATACTTGAAGTACTTGAGAAATCTAACAAGGGAGTCCATCACAGCATAATCTCTTCGACATCTTTCCAGAACCCGTCATTAAACACAAGTACAACAAATTCAATGCCTTCAAGGGCCTTGGAATGTCTAGATGCCATCCACTTAGGTCCCAAGGACATCCTCTTTAGATTTATCCTTTGCTTAACCATAAATTGCAAAGATATGAAATTTGTTGCAAATCTAGTCACTGTAGGTCGAACAATTTCTTTACCTTCAGTGTATTTTGTCATGGTGTTTAGGACAATAATGTGGTTGTATAGGTATTTGGTTATGGATTTTTCCTTCTCCAAAACCTCATGTATCCAATGAAGCTTACCAATGTCCTCAAGAATTAAATCTATATGATGGACAACACAATAGGTCCAAAAAATAGTGAGGTGCCTAATCTGAAAAAGTCTATCAACAACCATATAATTAGTTGCATTGTTGGTGATAATTTGTACAACATGTTCTTCTCCCACTTCTTGAACGACTTCCTCCATCATTTCACAAATAAGTTGTGCAGTCTTAACCTTGTCTGAGGCATCCACTAATTTGAGAAACATTGTACCTATTGGACAAGATACAAGGAAGTTTATTAAAGTTCTATTCCTCTGATCTATCCATCCATCACTCATGATCATGCACCCTGTTTCTATCCATGATGAACGAAACTTAGATAGCACAAGCATGGCATATTCAACACTTTCTAATAGTAAATTTGTCCTAATTCTCTCCAATGAAGGAGATTTGAACCCTAGACCCGCAACAACAACTGCATCAATGATAGCTTGCTAAGAAGGACTTATGGCATAGTGGAAAGGTATGTCCAAATAGTACCAAAAGTTAGCAATGGCCTTCCTTGCCTGACTATGGATATTTTTTTTTTCCAGCCAGTGGTATCCAAGGTAGGTTGGTAATCGGGTTTTGTGTGGGGAGAAAAAAAGGTGTTTATGATTCCACCTCCAATGTTGAATGCAAGAGGATTCATTTGACCTTGACTTTGACTTGGACTTGGAGGCATGTGTGGGAAACTTGGGAACTGCATTGAGGATTCAATAGAGGGAGATGACAATGGGGTTGTACTAGAAGAAAAATTGTCAACTCCAGGAGTTCCTATTTCTTTTTTTTTTATTTTCTTTCTTTGAATTATGCTGACTCAACATATCAATGACAAAGGTTGCTTGGTGTTTTAAATTTTTGTCAACATTTTTGCAGAGACCTATATCATGGCTGGGTATTTCTACAAGGTGGTACTTGAATCTATAAATTCCTCCACTACATTTCACTTTTCAAAATTTACAAAGGAGCTTAGGGTCTCCAAGAATATTGTCACAATAAGCCCAAGCAAAGTCCTTCTCCCTTGGGATTGTTGTTGTTTTGGACTTGTGTTTAAATTGTAGCTTCTGTTTAGATTTGGAGTTGTGCCTTCTATTTAATTTGGCTCCTGTAAAATACAATAAAAAATTAAAATTCAAAATTCGATATATAACTTCACAAAAAAGAGGGTTGGTTCTAAAGGATATGAGGTTTCGTTAAGGATGAAAGAGGAATGTGTCTAGCAACACAAGAACATTTTGACCTAATATATCATTATGACCTTGAAAAACAATTAGTTATATATGAGGAAATGCTACGTAAAGGAAATATTATCAACATACATTGCATTATAATCTTGAATTTGCAAGTTCGTTTAGCATAAGACAACTAAACCAATACATCAATAATAGATTTTGGAAGAACAAAAGTACCCAAAGTTGTGAATGCATGGTTAAAGCCTTTGAAGTTGGCAAGACATCAACCAAGGAAGGAATGCTTAATGACTTGGTCAATGGTTGGTATGAAACAATTTCTTAATGCATTTTTAAAATCTATTTAAGCCCCATTTATAGGGTTGAAAAGTCATAACCAAAGGAATATGCTGAACATTCGATTGCTGAATAGTGAAACTTGAAACTTGCCATTGAAACTTCAATATAGTAATATACCTATTATTTAAGCCAAGTGCCAATGTACCTTGGTCATTGAATAGTAAAGCAACTAAGCCTAAAGGTAACACACACTGAAGGTGATGCGCGACTGCCCGAGGGTCGATATGGATTATGGATAGAGCACACATTAGTGACTGCCCAATATGGAGTCTAGACTTAGGCTTACCTTGGCACTTCCCCAATATTGAGTCTGGATTGTGTAATAGTGAGTAGTGATTGATTGTTGAAGGTCTTGATGTATGAGTTTTGGGCCTGAGAAATGAGAAATAATTTTTGGAATGACTGACGTTTAGTTTTTAGCAATGCGGCATACCTAAACTTGAAAAACTCGTGCTCGTCAAGTCAAGGCTGAAATTCGAATAAATTGGAATCAATCGCAGGAATCTGCTTTAATCGGCAAGTCTAAAGTCAAACTTGCATTTACCATGAGTTAAACTTGGTCAATATTAGTTTGAATTGAGAATATTCAGATCGGATCATTTGGAGAGTGAGTAGATCCTGACTCGTGATTAATCATGATTGATCGGTGAGCCCTGTTTCATTGCTTGTAGCTGAAATCTGAACTGAAAATAGGAGATCTTACAATTGAGACTAATTGTGAATTTTCTAAACTGAAATTGGCCCATCGACATTGTTTCTATTTGCATCTCGGCGCGTCAAAGGAAGAGATTCATTTTAAATCAAGTTCATGGAGAAAATATTTTATAGAAGATGCTCTTTTATGTCGAGGAAGAAATAGTAATATTTTTTATTAAATTTGAATAAAAATAGTGTCTACTTTGTATCTCCCGTATCTCATTATTTCTATCTCCTGTAACTCATACAGAAAGTGGGGTAATACTGGACATGTAGCATCAAGCTCTACTCCATTTTAATCCAAAGTTCTGCATGCAAACCTTTGTGTTACTTGCACCGCAAAGCCTTCGCTGTAGAGTGTGGAGTTAACATCTATCTTTGTATGAAAAAATCTACACATACCTTTTGACTTGGTTTTTCACCTTTTTTCCATTCTTTGTTAAGAGTCTGGGACAACAAGCTCCACAATCTTTTTTCCATACCTCTATATTAGTGTAACTTTGCACAATTTCTTTGCTTCAACCAATATCAAAATCATTTGTGAGCTTCTTTCAAGGCATGAATACATGCTTCAATCATGGAAATTAGCAAAGTTTCTAAAGCAAAAAATAACCATGGAGTTATCCTTTTTCATTTCAAATATGTTAGGGTTCTATTGAGAGTTTTTTAGAGATAACTATTAACTATCCCTCTACTTTTCCCTTTTCCTTAATATAAACTGCATCTCTTATTACATTTATAATCAAGAGATTTACATAAAATACTGGATCAAAGGGCCAATGACTTTTCATAAATGCTTCCTTGTCTAGTAGAAGAATAAATGGTCAACATGTTAGCTTGGCTCCAATTTCTTAGGAATTAATAATTCTCGATTTAAGACATTTGTGGTTTATATCTTTTAATTTAGTAACCAGAGAACCCATAGTAAAACCATTTTTCGTCAACGTTTCAAATCCCAATAGGGATCCATTATCAGGACATTCTTGAATGATGATAGTAGAAGAGATTGAATGAGGGTACTAAATAGTTTTTAATAGTTTGAAGGGAGAGGATTTAAATGGATGTTGGCTATTTTAATCATTTTTATCCTTTTTTTAAATATTTTTTAAGTATTTAAAAGTAATTTCAAAAGATTATTTTTTAATGTAATAATGAATTTGATTATTTACTCTTTAATTATTTAATCTTTACTACTAAATGTTTAAATTTATTATTAAGAGTTTAATACAGTTAATAGATTCAATAGTAGATCCAAATAATAATTAATCAAAATTATTATAATAAATATTTATTTACATTAAATATTAGTATTAATATTCAATATATATTAATAATAATATGTGAATATATAAATATTATTAACTTAAAAATAATATTTAGTGTTAATATTATAAATATTAAATACTAAAAATTATAATAAATAATAAGTAATGTATTAAAAGAATGAAATATAACTAATAATAATAATAAGATAATTTAATAACTAATAATTATAATAATATTAATGTACAGTATAGTAATAATTAATAATTAATCATATAATTATTAATAATAATAATTAAACTTAATAACTAATAATTAATAATAATATTAATGTTATAATTCATACCTAAAAGTATTGAAATCTAATATTATGGAGATTAACAATTGTTACCGGGAATAGTGTCCACTCGGATGTTGTTATTCCCACTAAGACTAGTAGTTATCTTAGAAACAAACAAGTAAAGTCTACTTTCGTTTTCCTTTATGAAAATAGACAAAAGGGGGACCAAGGAGACCAACCTTAGTCTTGCGCTTGATTTCCTCTCCTTCCTGATAGAGCTTTGCTGCTTCTTCTTCGTCTGCCTAGCTTCAAAGAGCATCTGTGGAATCACAACAACATACTACTATCGAAGAACAAAGATCTATATTCATAAATAACACAGGACTAGATGTGTGTTAACCACACAAATGCATATATAAACAAGTACACAAGAATATGGAGGAAAACTAGAATAGCTTTATTAA